>NW_024121187.1:372500-552500 GCF_016745375.1 Pimephales promelas
AATTCGCTGAAATATTCGAAGACCGACTGTTTCCATCAACTGTAGCAGGTCTTACTAAACACCAACTGTGTGAACACAGACTGAAGGCACGTTTGGGCATGATCAGTCATAAGTATCAAATTACATTAATAACTGGCCTTTGTAGGCCTAAACTAGTCTGTGATTTTATGCAGTTATTAGAGAGAGAGAGAGAGAGAGAGAGACATTGAAATAATTAGACAGAAAGCATGTGTGTCAATATTATTATTTATTTATTAACTTTGTTTTAATTAATTCGTTCATTATTGTTTATATGTAGATAAGCCAATAAATGAAACACACAAATCCCTTTTTACAAGTAAGCCTATCAATAATCATTTATTTGTTATATTATCTGGAATAATTACGAAAATCCGTGCAGCAGGACTATTAATTTATTTATATAGCCTATTCAGTTTAATTTTCTATTTAGCCTATAGATAGGACTATAGACCCTTTTACAGTTGGTAAACATGGTGACGTTTTTTCGTGGGCGGAGCTTAGGTGGAGGCAGAAAGATCCATCTGGAACGCTAGTTAGCTAGGATTGTTAGCTTGTTTTTTAACAATGACTGGAGAAAATCCGATATTGTCTTAATGAGTAAGGTCACTCAGTGTCCAGGACCGCGATTGTTATTTCCAAAAGTTATTTTTAACGGACGGAACCAGATTGGCCGACCCGTAGCCGCCTACACGCTCACTCAATGCGTGGACGATCTGACAGGATTAACGTACGTTACCTCGGTTGAGTGGCCTGACTTCTACACCTACCTTATAGAGAAACCGATCGTAAAGAGAAACTGAGGCATATAAATCTTTAGATGCCTATATGGTCCTGTACAAGACTTGTGTGTACGATCCGCAGTTCTGCCGAGTCAGCGCCGAGACCACGACAATGTAAAGAGTGACATTACAGTGCGATTTTAATGTGAATATTTTCTAGAAATAAAAGTTCCAGATACAGCATATTCATTTTTCATCAATTCTTGCACCAAACAACACAACAAGATGACATTTAATAATAGTAAAAATTATTTAAGCTCCTTATTATGTAGCTGAATCTGTGCTGTTTTGCATTGGCCGCCTCCAGTTTTCACTTTGTTTTGCCTCCAGCTAGCGCCGTGACGTAACTGTGACGTCGGCGCAAAAGGGGTCTATACTTTATTTATTAAAATTACACTGTATGTGTCCATTGATTGTTAAGTTGCAGACCAAGTGCATGGGTCTGCATGTCTTCTCTTGTTATGAATTGTATCCTATTTTCCGTTAACTACGCGCAGTGATATGGAACTGTAGTGCGGTTCAAACTTGCCTGAAACTACTATTTTCCTGAAAATAATTACACACCTTTAGAACGATCTCAACCAATCAGAATCAAGCACTCAACAGCCCTGTAGTATAATCATTTTGAATTTGATTAGGCTGCTGTTCGCAATGCTTCATTGGATAGTTCTTTCCTTTACTAAAAGCGTTAAGTACTACACATGCTTATGCCTTTGTCTTTTTGCCCAATTTTCTAAATCTTTTTTGCTTCAAATCAAAGTTTATAATGTTGTGCTTCACATTGTAGCTTATTGACTTGGTTTGTGGCTTTTAACAAAGTCTAATTTCAAATATTCCCTATGGGGGAAAAAAATAATTATAGGTTAATTAAAAAAGGGGGCGGGCACTGTTGCACTCTATTGGCGATTGGCTCTTCTATTTAAAAGGCGGGACTTATTCTGCCATATGGTGTGTTGCACTTTCTCACATTAATAGTATAGAAGACCTGAATCAACACTGAACAGATTTCAGCTGAACAATGACACTATTTTCTTTTAGAGCTGATGTGGAGCTGAAATGAACTGTTTGGATCAATGAATCATTTTCCTGTTATCCCTGCAAAGCTGCTTTGAAACAATCTGTATCTTAAGTCTTTGGTATTACTAACCTTTGACTTAACCATCACTCTGCAGCCTTACAACGCCTTCACAATCCGCCTGCCTTTGAAAGAGTCATACATTAGCAAAAATCAATTTCTCTAGAGAAAATGCATGGGATTTTAACTTCCGGACTCTGAATGTAGCGCTCTAAGCTTGTCTTCCCACATGATCCATGAAGATGTACTGGTCTGTCATTCCTGCTGCTTATCCAATGAAATTTTATCAAAGAACTTCCATTTTGCTAACGTTCAGCTTTCCAGAGCTGGAAGCGGATAAAGATGTGCAACTTTTATTTTGAATGACCTATATCTTCACATTGCCTGTGGTCTCAAGAGACAAAATGTACATGAAAAGCACATTGCTGCTCCCCTCGCTCAACACTGAGCATGTTCTACAGGCAACATTTGTGTGTCACAATGTGTGTGTCAGGAAACTTGACTAAATTGGGACAAAAGAAGAGGATATCTGGATGCAAGAACAAGGTTTTTGTTTCTATTAGTGTTTGTGTGTGTGTGTAGGTGAACAGAGGACAGGTGGTGGGCTAAGAGTGCTGTGTGTTGAGGAGAGGTGCGAGACAGGACCGTATGCCCACCAGACGGCTCAATTTTCCCGTCTTGAGCTCCCATTTGGGAATCTGATTGCACAAGGAACGTGTTTGTTTACTGGGGTTGAGAATCAGTTCCATCTTTCACAACAGACTGCAACCGAGTCATAATAAAACATTTTTTTTTTTTTATTAAAAAAATGCAAAATGCATTCTAGTGTCAGTTTGATGTGATTATAATTTGTTTTATATTAAATAAATCAAAGACAGACCGATCAGCACAGAGTAGAAGTTTTCTTCATTTTTCTTCATTTGCAGTACAAATATCTAAGCATTTTTCAAGTCCCCCTGGTGAAAATCAAGTTTTAAATGTTGCTCATATGTCTATGTAGTGTTTTTAATGTGTTTTAAGTAGGGTAATCGCGATTAATCGCAGCCAAAAAAAAGTTTGTGTTTACATAATATATGTGGGTGCACTGTGTATAATTATTTTGTTTATATAAATACACACACATGCTTGTATATATTTAAGAAACATTTTTATGTATATACTGTAGATTTATATATAATTTATATGATATATATTTAAAAAAATTTCTTAAATATACATGCATGTGTGTGTGTTTATTTATACAAAATAATTATACACAGTGCACCCACATTATGTAAACACAGACTTTTATTTTGGATGCGATTAATCGTTTGACAGCCCTAGTTTTAAGATAAACCATGTGCAAATTTATAAGTCAACATCATTGATTTTTCTCCTTCAACTGCAGTGAACCAAAGTCTCAAAAACACGTCTGAAATCGATTCTGTTTCTGACATCACAAACTACCTTGTAACTAACCACGTCAACGGGTGGATCTCTGAGCTGGTGTGATTGAGTGGAGGCGGGGCTAATATGCATATTCATAGAACCACGTATACTAAATGAGGCAAGAGTTACAAGGATTTTTTTTTAAATATTATTTTGGTGATCAAAGATGAGCTTTAAGGGATACAATTATTGACTACATAGGGGACTTTAAAATATATTTATTTGAAATTCAAAATGTTGTTTAATGAGAAGGTTATTCAAATTAAGTGTGATTTATGCTTAAAAGCAAGGGAAAATATTTGCCAATGAGGCAAGGAAAATACACTTATTTTAAAGTGAAGTTTATTTTTTCTCATTTCTAAATTTTAATTTGAATCAATTTATTGATTTTAACTCAATTAACCCTAAAACCGTATTCTGGACAAATGTGGGCAAAATAGTTGTGATTTATTTTTTAAAAAAATTGATCTGAGCGGTACAAGACTTGGCTACTTTTCCCAAGTTTGCCTCCTGAAGACACACAATTTTATTTTTTTTTATTTTTTTTTGACTCAATTCTACAATGTTAAGTGGGTGAAAAAAAAACTCCTTAATCTTGTGTTTGGGTCAAAAATGGGCACCCATAGAAATGAATGGGAAAAAATGTAATTTAGAGCATTCCAAAATAAGCCAAAATAAGACCAGGTGACAGAAAAGTCACTTCATCTTTAGGTTTTATCTATAAGAACTTATTGGAATGATATTTTAATGTAGTTAAAAAAAAATAATTAAAACAAAAATAAGCATAATTTACATAGAAAATATGGTACTTTTTGAAGTAAATAAATTCAAAAATCCCCCAAAAAATAAACAAATAAACATAAAAGGATAGATAAAACTTTATCGAAGACAGTGATATAACATTTATAATAATTAGGATCACACCTCTGTGCCTAAATTTGTCCACAATCACAGGATTAAGGGCTATAAAGTGAATACGGTTTGAGGGCTACAATGTTGAATTTTAAAAAATAATAATTTGAAAGGCAAAATAAGACTAAATACAATGCAAGAAAACTTTTTTGCAGTGTGAAGTTGATTAAACAACTAATATATGGCCATTTTGAGAACATAAAATAGTCAATAATGTGCCTTAGTTGGTAAACCCATTAACCCAGTTAAAAATAATAGCAGAATTGTATCTTAAAATTTCTCATATAGAATTGTATTATATGTACAGTATATTACATTATACCAACCACCATTCAGCACAGTGTTTAGATCACACATCACACATTGGTTAGCCACTAAAAGCAACAAAAGTCTCAGTCATGCCTTATTTAGATAACTAGACAGCACATCCATTACAACTCAAACCGCTTCGAGCGTCTCATCTTATGGAAAATTTCTTTGTGCCAAGAAAGGGTTCTCAACGGGACGGACGTGCCATGTGCGCATCCCACATGCGAAGAGATTGTTCTGTCCGTCCCAGCAAGAGAAACCGTGGCCGCATTATGGCTGCACATTCTGCTCGCCTTCGAGCTAAACCATACAGAGACCCCAGGCATTCGTGTTGTCATGGCAACGTGGCCTAAACCAGCAGGATGGGAGCATATGAGCCGGCTTAGATGTGCAAGTGAAAGAACAAAAACGCTCATACGCAGGGCCGGGTTCAGCTCACCTCTCCACTGATCCCTCAGAGAGGAAGAGGTGCGAGGGAGAAGTGTCGGACAAAGCCGATTACTTTCTCTCCTACAAGCCGCTGCAGTGCTGCTGTGAAGGTGTGAGAGTGCAAATTGTAATCCCTGAAAAAGCAAGCTCACTTCAGAAAAGAGAACCTCTAACAGATCAAAAACCACCAGAGTGTCAAATATTATTACCTATTTCAAAATTTGCGTTCTCGAGCCACCAAACACCGTTGATGTGCAAATGAACGCATTAAAAGTGTCCTGTTTTCAGTTAAAACAGTGTCGTGTTAGCAGCCCCTAAGTTAATAACTAATGATGATATTTGCAATGGAAGTGAATCAATCAAAACTAACTTTAGCTGGACAATATCTTTATTCTAGAGCTGCTGTAAAAGCAAAACAATCTCTGTTACTTTAATTTCCTATTATCACTGTAATGCTACGTTCACACCGGACGTCAAATTCGCGCCTGACGCGTCTAGTTTGACGCTTGACCACTAGTGTTAATTCGCGTGTCAAGAGCGAAACTGGCGCGCGTAAAGTTTGAAGCGAAATTTACGCGCGTCAGAATCAAAATCCGTTGGCGGCCATTGTTTTTATGTCGACCGAGCATTCATCAAGAGTTACCGCTCTGTATTTACTCTGGAGAGCAGAACAGCGGCGTGGGGATCATCGTCGCCGTATATTTGTGTCCACCGGACCCTTCGGAGCCGAACCGTTTGGCGAGTTTCACCATTTGCTCGCTCCAGGAGCTGCGCTGGATGACGGCCACTGTCAGCGGTAGCTACTTCCGCCTGTCACGCGCCCAGTTTGATGACCTGTTGTCCCGCATCTGAGCGAGGATCACCCTCGCCCTCATCCATCTAATCTAGCTGTCATTTATTTTTGTTTTGATGATAAATAGAGCCAGCCTTCAAAAGTTATTAACCTGTCCTGTGATTTTTTTCTCTCTCTCACGTCCAGACACGAATTTATGCACATATGTTGATTGTCTTTACAACATATACTATTTCTAGATATGGAATGAATAACATTCAATACAAAATGAACATGTCTCCTATATAGAAATGTTTTAAGTGATGAAACATTTGCTTTGTTGTGCATAATCCCACCATGCATTTAGTCATATTAACAAAATAATTTACTGAAGCATCCAGACACTTCACCACGTGAGCAAGCAGCTAGGCTCCTGATTGGTTAACGCAGCACGAATTCACGCCAAAGTTCAGATTTTTCAACTCGGGCGGCAGACGCGAATTCGCGTCAAACGCGTGAATGCACAACGCTCAATTCGCGCCATTCGCGCCAACCTGACGCGCAAATGAGGCGTATTCGCGTCTTCCGCGCCGCGCTCCACGCCTCATTCGCGCCGCAGGAATTTTTCACGCGCGTAAAGCGTCTTTGCATTGACTTAACATTGAAATCATTCGCGCCTGACGCCCTATTCGCGTCCGGTGTGAACGTAGCATAAAGCTGCTTTGAAACAATATATATTATATGTGCTATATAAATAAAGATGACTTGACTTGCTTGTAAATGCCAGATGACAAAAAACTAAATCCTAAATATTACTAAAAACTAGGGATGCCCGATATATCGGCCACCATATCGGTATTGGCCGATATGTGTTCACTTTTAATGTTATCGTTATCGGCCCAATAAATTTTAAAGCTGCAGTCCGCAACTTTTCCTCTTTGTCGCCATCTCTGTTCGAAATATGCAATTGCAGTTATTCGTGGAATTCTCATCTTTACGTGGGTTGTAAATTGGCATGAATCAGTGTGGATGAACACAGTTTTGAGGCGAGTGCTGCTGTCAATCACCGCGCTGTGTGGATACCGTCAAACAGAATCACAGATTCACTTTTTGAAAGTTTGACCAACATAAGAATTTTCACCGGAAAATGTCTTCTGAACAAGTAAATAACATCAACTAAGGGGGAAAAAAGCTTTCGACATGATAAGCGTCGTTAGATTTAATCAACGCGATTTACAACAACCGTGCAAACTATA
Organism: Pimephales promelas; assembly: GCF_016745375.1. Next base: position 379,482 of record NW_024121187.1, read on the forward strand.
GCCTACTTTGTTTTCAAATTGTTCATGTTAACAACATCAGCATTGCGTGACTAATGTTAAATTGAATGTGTTTTATGGTTACCCCTGTAGTTCAGAATTCATATTCTCCGTATGGCAAAACCAGAAAGGCACAACAAAGGAAACTCCATAACTGTGAATTAAGAAAACGTACTGTTACACGATTGAACTATGGTTCAATCCAACACATTCTCATCGTTAATATAACACGCGCTGTGATGGTTAGGTTTAGGTGTGGGGTAGGGTAGGGTAGTCTCATATTACGCTAAAGGATTTATGACGCCTTGGGTTCGTGTGAATATTAACGATAAAGGGTGCCATGTGCGTAGTATAGCGCCGTTTTGTCAAATAGCGTTCTATGTGACGCTAAAGGATGAGAACGGGCTGATTCAATCACACTTTTCAAAAGCCCCGGCGATGTTTAAATCCTTGTGTTCGCATGAGATGGTTTCTTTCTCTTTCTCTAGCCACCTTAAATCCAAAATACGAAGTCTTTTAGGTTTTATACCTGCTGAATTTCCAGTTGACACTGACGATTCGATTGTTGTTTGGATCTTTCTGTATGCCATAAGTTTAATTATGTGAAGTGCTGCGAGAAAAGCTATAGGCCTACATCTCTACATCTCCTCACGCGCAGCTAGCCGAAACTCCTTCTTTATGTGTACGGGTGTGACGTAATGACGCAAAGACATGCTCGATTTTCGCACGGAAACCCACCAGTACCACTGGAATTAAAATCATTATTACAAGCTAACCGTTTTGATCTAGCTATACCAAGCTGATAGTTTTGACCACTGGCAGAATATGTTTTTTTTTTTTTTTTTATAATTATTTTGGATTATTTTTAACTTAAAAAAGTTACGGACAACAGCTTTAAATACCGATATATTTAAAACCGATAAATAATGGATTATTTCCTTCAGCTGAAGCACTTCAGTTACGCACCCATGATGGTTTCGGATTGCTTGAAATATGATTGAAAAAAAAGAAAATAGAGTTAAGTGCAATGCAAGTCAGTCATATATTATACTGTATATAAAATTAATTAAATAAATGATTAAGGAAATCATCATTTTAATTGTGTGCTTGGGACATGGATTTTAAAGGTAAGACTTTTGTTTTTGTTAATCAGGCTCTCAAAAATTATATAAAAACTTGGATTTAGATTTATCGGCAAATATATTGGTTATCGGCTTTAAAATATAAAGAATTATCGGTATCGTCCATAATCGTTGCACCCCTACCAAAAACTATAATATTATACTTCAAATATACAAATTAAATCACCAATATTGTGCTGTTCTTATCTAAGAGTATCTAAGGTATTGCCATCAAAAAAAAAAATATGACAAAAAATTAAAATTCTGAACTCATGCCACAAATTTAGTTACAAAAGAGGTAAGTATTACTGTGAGGGTAAATCCTTCCTTACACACAACAGCTCAAGCTGGCATTATTATTCTGTGAAGAATGGGGGTAAAACACGGCTTGAGCTTTACACCTCACAAACGGCCTTCTGAAAAGACACACACAGCTGTCAGCTGTGAGGAACCGAGGGGCCCCATTCACAGATTAGCTTCTGCTGGACAACCTCCTGTCTGAAAGAGCTCGATACTCTCAAGAGGAGCCGCAAACTACGGGACGATCGGTTTCTCTGAAAGACGGAGGTACAGTACGGATGAGCGCTCTATTGTTTTGGAACTGGCAGCAGGGATTTGTCCAATTGGAGGGTTTTGTATGACAGGACACTTCCCTGGGGCCCTGGCTCTTGGAGACAAAGAAAAATATTTACATGTGAATTCAGCGGTAAAGTACATTACGGACACTGAGCAGGGTTGTCTTCTCCATCACATGTGAGTTATGTGTAAAATGAACACTGACTGATATTCCACTGAACCAAATGAGCCTGGTGGGATGTGAGCAGAAAAGGCGAATATTGCACATTTAGTGCCTGTTGTGGCCCCCAAAAGAAGTGGAAAGAGATTTGACAAGTGGAATATATAATGAAAATGACAATGAAATTGGATGCCAAAAAAGCTACATTAAAAAGATCATGACTATAAAAAAATAGAAAAATACTTGTTAAACTTGATTATCTGGAATGAATTATATTTAAATAAATGTGATCTAATAATTTGGCAAATAATGGAAACAAAAGATCATAAAGAGGTATTTAGATTTTATTTTACATGTATGTCCTTGGCAGAAACTTATATGCTATTTACAGCACTGACTCAGCATCACAATTTTTGTCAGTTCATGCATTCCCTGAAAATTAAACCTGTTATCTTTGAGTTGCTAGCGCAGTGTTTGACTGTTTTGACTCTTAGGGCCAGATTTACTAAACAGGGTAAATTATCAAGTGAGCGCAATCCTATAAAAGCCTGATAAAAGCACCGATGGGAGGGTAAATTTCTACATGTGATCTACTGACGACATGCAAATGAAAGAACTAGGGCTGTCAAACGATTAATCGCATCCAAAATAAAAGTTTGTGCTTACATAATATGTGGGTGTGGGTGCACTGTTGTATATATTTGCTTGTATATATTTAAGAAATATTTTCATGTATATAGTGTATATACATGTATATATAATTTATATTATATATAAATATTTTATATATAAATAATATTTTTTTCTTAAATATGCATGCATGTGTGTGTATTTATATATATATAAAATAATTATACACAGTGCACCCACATATATTATTTAAGCACAAACTTTTATTTTGGATGCGATTAATCATGATTAATCGTTTGACAGCCCTAGAAAGAACACAGACTGAGCCGGATCATTTCCATTATGACCAACGCAATCTACCAAGAGCAGTGCAAATTAGCATCTGGTTTAAGACATGCTTTTTTGGGGTGTTAAATAATGGCTCAAACACCCGTAAACTGACTAGCGTAAAACTTAGTAAATCACCTTACATGATTCATTTAAATACTCCCATACATTTTTGCTGAAAGGGAAACTCAGACAAATGGATATGCAATAAGATCAAAATAACCCTATCCAGGCTTTTCCAGCGGTAATTTTTCGGTGTGTGTATTTAGTAAATCCTGACAGTAGTTTTTTTTAACACCAAAAGAGGGTTTGCGCTGCATGGCGCAAGCTGTTAGTAAATCTGGCCCTTAATCTTAACTCTTGAATTTCAAAAAAGAAAGCCATGTCCTCTTAACAGTGCTGGAGCACTCACGGCTGTAAGTGGATGGATTTGTCAGTAGATTAACTCTTGACTCTTTACAGCCAGAGATGTGCCGGATATCAACTGTCCGTCCGCCGGATATAATGGCCGTCTGCCAGCGGAAACCATGAGGCACTACAGATAGGGAGATAACTAGCAGCTTTTACCCAAGTCGAAAGGATGTGTTAGCCCTCAAAATAACTTCGTATTTTGATCTTCCACTCTGGTATAATGATCCCTGTGTGACTGTGAACTGTCAATATCTACTTCAGCACACAACTTGTGACTTACCCTGCTTTTACAAGCAATTAAACTATGACTTTTACACAAAATTAAAAGGCTGATAGTTAGCAAAGCTTGTTTCCACAACTGAATAAAAAAGGTCATTTCAATTTTATCATCTCATAATTCTGACTTTTTTTCTTGCAATTGCGAGTTTACATCTCGCAATTCTGACATTTTCACAGAACTGCGTGAATGCCCAATTGCGAGTTATAAAGTCAGAATTATGAGATAAAAAAGCCCGATCTCATGAAAGTTTGTATCTATAGAACGAATTATTTCTCGTGTGATTTATACGCCAAAATAGTTTTCCAGTCTATATGACGCAGTTTTCGTGTGCATATGATACACACTTTATGGCGTGTAATACGCACGCACTCCCCTCCCCACGAAACCTCAAGGGGGTAATCCATCGACCGGAAGTTGAAGCCTCGCGGAAGCTGCCACCTTGTAGCAGAACTTCACCTGAATTAGCATTTCCATTGACTCCCATTCATTTTGGCGTCACTTTGACAGCGAATAACTTTACATCTGAGGCGTTTGAAGACCCCATTTGTCCTTTATTTATTTCTAAAGAAACACAACAATGTATAAAATGCTCCATTACATTGTAGCTTATGTCATGGCCCCATAGAAGCAGTTTCTTGTAAAAGTAGGCTAACGATTGCGTCATAACTATGCGACTCTGTCGCACAGTAGAGAGATTACCGTATGGACAGGAGGAGAAGCTTGCGGGCAATCGGGGAAACGTGGAGGCATGCGAAACCTACCAAAGGGATTTTAGTGCGTAGCATAATGCTCGCAAAAAAGATTTTGGTCGTATACATGGCACGGGAAATGACATTTGTGGTATGGACACGCACTTTCATGAGACTGTGTTGGATAAAAAGTTTAAAAAAAACATTTTTTTTTTTTTCAGTGGCGGAAACAATTTTCCACAGATAGTTCACGTTTGACAAAATATTGTCAAATATCGTTAAACATTTTTTTTTTCCCAATAGCAAACACCCAACTGATTAAATATAAAATGTACTATAAGAGCAGAAACATCACTGAAAAGAAAACGTAAAATGGGTCGATTTTTATTCCACACACAGTCTTTAAAGGAGCTGTATGTAAGATTGTGGCCAAAACTGGTACTGCAATCACTTTCAAATTACTGTAGAGCGGTGTATTCCCTCCCCCTCACCCCTGACCCAAGGTTGCCAGATAGGCTGCAGAATCCAACAACATTTTGTTATCCGCCATGTTTGTGGCTGCAGCTCTGGTAACTTGAGAAGAGCTGGCAACCCGGATGCTGCAACATTATTGACTTCGTGATTGGTAGATAGGTAGAGCATAAGACCAAAACACGACATGACAGTTGAGGGCTGCAACTTCACTTTTTAAATGACAATATCCTGGCCGGACTACTGTTGTCAGTGATATAAGTATTTGAAATGACATGATTTCTTAATGTCTAGTGACAAATCAGGGCCATTTTATGATTAATTGAAATACATTTCTTACATACAGCTCCTTTAAGCATGTTTGTTGTGTGTAGTACGAATGTATAGATGTTTGAGCCGGGTTGTTAATTAGCTACTCTTGTGTTGAAGAGTTCTTCTGAGCAGCCAGCCAGTAATATCACGACACACAGCTGTGTTTGCTCGGCATTAAAGAGGATTTCCATCCCATCTGTCTCCTCAGAAAACCTAAAACAGATGCTGAACATGGAGCTACAGTAAATGACCCTGCCTCTGAACAATTACCAACTAATAGGGTGTGCACAAAATGTAAATTATAACTTGCGTGTATGTTTAGTGTATTCAAACTAAAAAAATTTAAACATAAAGTACCATTGTTATAGAGAGCAAAATACTTAAGATTCACTCTCTGAATGGAATTACTATGCAAAGCGAGAATAGCTTCAGTTTTTGGAAACAATCAAATCAACTCCCAGTAGGACTGGTTTAAACTCGTTTAAACTTCAAAAATGGGCTATTTCACAATTAACAGTTTAGTATTCAAAAAAAGACAAATGTATCACACACACACTAGTTTATCCAAAATGACTTACTGCATGCTAATGTAACCAATTGTATCCAAAGAGAATAACCACCCTGGTTATTTAGTACCATTATTGTGGTTACCATTATTCAATTACTCATACTGTGACAAGATTTTGGTCCTAAGGCACATTATAAACTTGCCTGTTATCGTAACACGCAGTGAACCGAAGCAGTCTGTCATATCCCAATCCAACACATCCGCTCCAGCTCGGGCTGTTAGGTCATTTACAACAATCCTTTATTAATTAACTGTTTTACTAACACAGAACCTGCCTGTTCAAAGCATCCATGTAGAAAGACAGAGGCCGACAGCAACATAAATTGATTGTGCGGTGAAGCAAATAATGAAATAGACAGCCACCAAATGGCGCATCCCAATTTCCCATAATGCCTTTGGACCAGTTACATCCATCAAAGATGGTCCATCAAGATCGATTTGATGCATAGTACTATGTTCTACAAATGAATCTATAATATTTACTCTACTCCTGTGTTGTTGTGATGAATGTACACTTCATGGTTTCCATTTTAGGTCATAATGGTGGTACTTGGGTGCCAGTATTACCCAAGCCATTTCCAGAGCAGGCCTTTGCAGAAATGGCTAATGGCTAGAGCAAGACCGATAAAGGATTTTGAAGGCCGATACCGATACAAATATTTTTGGGTTTTAAAGTCCAATATTCCGATATATCGGCCGATATATATATATATATATTTTTTTTTTTATTAAATATTGTTTGATTTCACACACGTGTAAAAGAAAAGCTAACTTTTCTGCGTTTGATACATTTGATACTTTTTCTCTATGTCTAAATGTTCACTCCTCGCAAGTATAAATTACATTTTTTCAATGCAGGGACTGTAACTAGAGATATGGTAGTTATAAATACAGTAATAAATACTTTATTTAGGCAGAAAAAGTTCATTGTGGTTTCCAAGCTCATTAATGTTAACGTTAGCCGTCTTCCACTGCTGATAGTGGCATTAGCTAGCTTTGTGGTTAGCTGTATGATGAGCCATAATTTAGCAATAGATAACATCATACTGCAAATTGTAAAACATACATTGTCAATATAACAGGCCAAGGAGAGATGATTGAAGCGTGTTTCGTCCATTTTTATTTTACTTTTTAAATATTCATTTATCGGCCATTATAAATGCCGATACCGATATTATGGAAAATGCCTAATATCGGCCGGCCGATAAATCAGTCCGGCTCTACTAATGGCTGAAGTAAACATGCAGATGATATGAGGCAAAATTATAACTAATCAATTAGGATATTAACAATTGATATTACAGTTCTTCATACAGTTTCGCAACACTTTCAAAGTGAAATAACCAGTTAGTGGCACTAAAAGCATGTTTATTTTATTGAAGCATGTTATAAAGCATGTTTATTTGATTTTATATGAACGTGATTCTAGAAACATATTATTAGGAGCAGGAGCAGAAATGAAATATCAGATGCAGAATGGCACTACAAGGTTTAACGCGATCGCATTTCAAAGTAACATAGCACCTACACTAAACCCAACCGGTAGAGTTAGCAAAAGATAAAGTGGGATAAAAACACATTTGCTGAAGCAACCGTGCCCTTTTAGCCACATCTACAAGTATTCGAGCTCTACAATTGTGACATGTTTCAAGGGAATCATATCCGAGCATTCCACATCGCGAGTGCAAATACGAGCTACTGAACAAGTTTAGTACGTCAGACGCCCTGTTACACCTGGTCATTTCATGTGTTTTTAATGATCGGATAGCTGATTTGTTAAAATGATCCAATTACACTTGCCCACATAAATATGTTGAAGACCACAATAAGAGAGAGCGGCAACCGCACTGGTAAGATCATTTAATCTCTCTGAAGATGATTGTTTTGAGTGTCTGCGACTTACTTCTGTTTCATTTGCAGCTGTTTGCGCATTGGCTTTCAGAAGAGATACACAGCAATTCATCTGCCATCACATCTGGATATAACATGTCATATGGCCTATAACAACAAATATATTTTGGGAGTAAAATCTGCATGTGGTTTCAACAACCAGATGCATTTACACTTATCCAGTTTGGTCTGGAATGCGTCTCAGACCACCTCCTGAAGTGGTTTAAGAGATCCGATGTCTCAAAAGAGATTCGGAGGGCATTTACACTTGGATAGCTATCCAAACAGAGAAAACAAGTGAAGTGGCCAAGTGTAAACAGGCCCAGAGAAGTCCAACATATGGAACTGGTTATGTAATGCAAACGTCAAAATGTGTAAAAGTATTTTGAGATCATAATATAGTATTGTGCCAGGAACCACGCAAAAATAAGTCTTTATTAATCAAATAATCTGCCCCATAATCATACTTTGTCTTCATTTTAGCCGGAAAGTGCGTTAAATTGATTGTATTGGTATGTTTTTTGGGTTTTGCAGAAATGTAGAGGCACATTTTTTCAATGAGCCTGGGTTGTCATTTTAAAGGCAACATGGACAAACCTTTGCTGATGATTAGGGTTGGGTATCGAGAATCGAGTATCGATTGGAACCGGGACTAACTTTTTTTTTTTCCCGGAATCGTTCAAAAGTTAAAATTTCAATTCCTAGTTTCGATATTCACAGTCCGCCGAGCGTAAGAAGAAACCGCTGAACAACACCAACGAAGAAGCGTCTACCGGAAGTGTTGGCATAACCGCGCGAGTCGAACATGAGTAGCTTATGTCGGCGGTCCAAAGTGTGGCTTCACTTTTTCTAAAAATTAACGAAATCTCGGCAAAATGCAAAATTTGTGACAAGTATTTGTGACAGTAGGATTATTTCCTTCAGAAAGACCGTTGGTTAGCAAGGTTAGCTAAACTTTTTTGACCCTGCCTCTTAAAAGAATCGAAATCGAGAATCGTTAGGAACCGGAATCGAAACAAGGAATCGGAATCAGAATCAGAATCGTTCAAATTCAAACGATACCCAACCCTACTGATGATGCAACAAAGTTGACCAATGGGAGTTCAGAAAGCGGGCATGTTTATTTGATATCACTCTGCTTTCATATGCATCAGGAACTAAATGTATTCTTTGGACCACTGACAATAGAGGGAATGCGCGTGACGTCACCGTCGGCCGGCGTGCCTGCAGTTCCTCGCAGTGAGTGGCAAAAAGACTGAGCGGCTGTATGTGTTCAGCGTGAATGCCGCGAAAAACAAACACAACACACACAAATAAAGTGGGAAAGAGCTTTGCGATTGACTGTAGGCCTACAACTAGATTTGACAAAACATCGGAGGTATATTTGTACAGACTGCTATGGAAAGAGGAGCAAATGGATCGCTGCAATTCACAGAAACAACTGGACTCCAGTCAGCGAAAGGTGGATTTGCAGTTATCATTTTCTGTCAATATGCTGAATTTAGCTGTAAAACCAAACCCATGTATTTTGTATTGTTATATACATTATCAGCTCATCAATTAAATATTTATCATTGCATATTCTGCTTTATTGGATGTTTTTTAATAAAAAAAAAGTTTTTTTTATTAGAAAAAGTTTTAGGGCTGGACGATATGATGATATATATAGGCTATATATAACACTGATATAAGTGATCACCCGGATTAGACCTACCTATATTATATTTATATAAAGCGTTCACAGGCAAATTTGCTTTACGTTTAGGTTTTGGTTTATTTCCCCGGTGTCTAAATCAGGCAAACATAAATGTCAGGCAACACGATTCCCGGCTGCATGTCAATATCCATGGATCGCTGGATCTTTAGTAAGTTGTAAGAAACACTATATTGAGTCCAACATTTAGTTTAAAGTGATAAAATTGTTCGATTTAGTCGCATTTCCGCAGTTTTCCCCTATTAAATCCAGTCACGCAGCAGATCTTTTGCCACTCGGTCAGGCTGAGGGGGGTTGTCACGCGGGAAAGTCACGTGTCAAATGCATTCCCTCTATATGGTTGAGACTCGATTCAACTATGCCGCACAAGGAAAGATGACTGGCTTCTACTTCACACCATCTTAAGAAAAACAGCTCTCCAGTATAATGTCCATCCAGACGTCTAAGTGGGCTTAAGAGCCGCTGTTGTTGTAAGGCCATAAGTTCACGTGAAATAGCGGTCATATTGGGTTGTAATCCTTCAAAATCCATTAATTTTAAAGCATTCGAGTCACAGCTGTGAGCTTGGATCACCCCTCACCCCCGGGTCACCCAGAGATCACAACGCACCTCCATTCAGAGAAGCAAGAAAAAACATTCATTTGAGCTCAGAAATTAAGGAGTGAATTAAATTCTGTAGTACAATGTGGGATGAGTTAAGTGCCATCCAAAGGGAAAGGTTTTAAAATAAAAACTTAAATACAAAATCTTTTAAGCTGATGTCCCTCCATACAGTGTTTCTGTCAGACTTGTTCAGAAAACACATATTTGATGCCCACTCCGCTCCGCTCTGTTTCAGCTTACACCTGACAGGGGAACAGATTTACTCTGATTTAAAAACAGCAAAGACTCCAAAACATGATGTAGTTTGTCCTGAAAGGACGGGCCATTCGAGGAAACTTCTAAAATGCCTCTGCGCCCGCTGCCAGACAGAAACCTGAGAAGAAATGTTCAAAAATCACAAAAACCCATTGCTCAGATCTAATAAAAGGTCAGCGGTGACTCATGAAATGCTTTCCAGAATGCTGCACTTTACAGATTGTGCATGAATCTTTCATGAACATTATCCAGTGGAGAATCAGTGAACTTCTGTTCTCTCCGCCCAATGAAGATGCACATCGGCATGGAAGTCAACTGGCATAATACAAATAAATCACCACTAAGTTACTCATCGTGTGTTATTGGAAAACTTTGCAATTCACTGTGGAACACAAAATAAGCAAATCAAGTTGCATTAAATAGCCTAACATTAACTGTCAGTCAAGCTCCAAAATGCCACTTCTATGATGAATGGAACTAAATGCAACTCATATTCAATGAAAATCTTGACAAAACAAGTAGATGATGATTGATGAGGAATTTTTTGTGTTTTACAACCTATAATGACCTACATAAATTGAAAAACAAAAACTGAACGGACTAAAGTCCAGCTGTATTTTTTTCTACGGAACCCCTAAAGGGACAAAATGAGATGTATTTGCGTTCAAACACAAAAACACAAAAGTTTTGCAAGCGAACACAAAGGTTTTGCGAGGGAATGCAAAGTTTCTTAAAGGAAAGCAAAACATTTGCGGGAGTTCTAATTTTCAATCTAATTTTTCCCCTTAGTGAATATCCCGTTTACTTCACAAATCAGTCTTATTGAAGATTTGTCGGGCAGTAAAAACTCATTTAAATGTTTAGAACTGTCCCTAACTGTTTTATGGTAGGAAAATTGACGCCTTAAACTCGTTTTAAGCCCCTTGGTTAGGCGTTTCGTATTACGACTCACATATGATGCATAAAAACGATTTAGCAACAGCCCACATAGATCCGAAAACAAGATCTGAAAAACCAAAACAACAAAGCTCCAAAACACGGCTTAACCAGATTAGTGGCTTTGTCAGAAAATATAGTTTCAACAATAGCTCAGAAGGCAAAACGATTTGAAGAGATATTAATATCAAAGGTGAGGGATGATGTTATGTTAAAGTGCAATAGGGACAGGTGTGAGTTCAACCAGAGCAATTTCCTAAAGCATAGTTGCATAACAGCACTTCAATGTCAAGTTAAAAGTGTGCCATGTAGAATAGAAATCAGAATGTTGCTTCGTAATGTAAAGAGACAGGCTCCTTCTGACTCACTAATGAAGCCAGAAAGAATATGCAATTGATGCCTTGATCCTCCTTGCCACATGCCACAAGGACCTGCTCACCCTGACCAGACAGGATTCATCCGTTGTGACACGCGCTTCGGTTACACAAGCTTTTTTTGGAAAGACAAGTTTGGAAAAGAGCGTTTCATCTAAGCATATGCCAGCATTCGTAATGCAGGTCAGACAGAATACGAGCAGCGTTTACAATCAAGTTCCCACTGCCAAGACAAGGAATACATGATCTACTTCGGCAGACACAAATGTTGAGGTATAGTTCAAGCGATTCTACTCACTTTGGCCCTGTTTACAACTGGCATTAAGGTGCGTTTTGGTTGATCGAATCACAAGTGATTGATGCTAAATACCGGTGTAAACGGGGTCTAAAATATTTTCCACTTTAGACCACTTCCAGAAACACATTCGACTGAATTTCTTTTTTAGTGTAGAAAGAAATTCATGTGGTCTAAATATGGTTGAACAGCCACAAAAGACGCCTACTGACTTAATACTTAAAGGGACTATGTGTAACTTTTTATGTAATTTATTATTTAAAATCAATATTTTTATTCATAAATATGTCCTCGATGGTGTACAAATACCTCTGCCAATTATCTGACTTATCCTCGTAAACGAAGAATTTATTATCTTTATTTACAGTACATGGGACGGGTAAGTCCACGGAGGCGTCCATGTCATTCCGCCATCTTGACAAACAATAACAGCAGAGAGGGACAAAAAGTACTAGGCCAACGCGTTTCCACAATGCGTTTTCGTTCAGAGCCGGCATGACGTGACTGAAAGCAGCAGAAGCGGAGGAGCAGAACAGTGAGAGAAGCTTCACTGCCCCGGCAAGTTTAAAAGGCTGCATTGCAAATCCTTGTCGCCAGAAAAGTCCAAAAATAGATTGTAAAAGGAAACGTGACCGGAGATTACAAACATTTATAGTTAAAAGTTGATGATGATATCTAATGGACGTAGGCTACTTCATAAAATATAACAAATAAAGAAGGCTTAACTACTTTTTACAATACTTCATGTTTTTCACAGTCAGTAATTCATTCTGTAATATTTGTTTATTCGTTGTGTCAGGTTAGCCTGGGTTTCCCCATTCTGCCTTGCCGCAGTGCAATTTTATTCGCGCTGATACCATGAACCAAATTTTCCCCCGAAATAGGGAACAAATCAAAGAACGGGGAGGGAGCACAGGCGCATTTGATCAACATTCGTAGCACCCAATAATACGGCTCTGTCTGGGCATTCGTAAACCACGCCTCAAATACAAGAAATTGAACATTTCAATGATACGTGGTCCGGCGTTAGCCAGGCTAGTGTCAGGTTGCTGTTTGTTTGAAATAACAAACCTGTTCACGCGAAGGAACACTCGACGAAGTGTCAATCCTGTCATAGCTTTTTGGCACATAACAGCTACCATAGATGCAACGTGCATTTCAAAAAGCAAGGCGCTGGAGAGCACAATTCGTCTGAATGCAAAATACATTTTTACCGCTAGATAGCGGCAATTGCTACACATCGTCCCTTTAAACATTATGAGAAGTGCACTAGCCAGATGGGATTTAAACTTTGTCGACTGAAGACCAAAATTTGGTTTGGTTGGAAGATGAAAAACGTAAAAACACAATGTTCTCTCACCATGTTCTCCTGACTTCTAACACGCACTCGCCACGTTCACAGTGATCTTGAGGCTTTCAGAGCAAAAAAATTAAAGCTGCTGCTCTCCGTCAGTTTTTATGTGGTCTCCTTTCACTTTCATGTGTAAATTGCACAGGCTTGTTTCATTCATTACATCGAAAGATCTGAAAAAGCCCATATATTTTCCTGCCTAGACCCTACCCTTGAAGAAATCGGGACAGAAGTGGTTGAAAGTGGACAAAAGAGACAGTGCCTTTATCACCCAATGGAATACCAAAAGAGAATTTTGAGAAATTTCACTCACAGTTCACTCCATAAAACAAATGAACTGTTGTTGTAAAAGGATCTGCAAGAATATTCTTCAAAAGAAAAAAAAATCCATTTTGAGTTTCCACAACTAGAGCAAGTAAATCATTTTGGGGTGAACTATTTGTTTAAGCCCTAAATGTGATGTTGACAAATTCTTCTCAGTCCACAGACATGCTTTAGAAAAAGTCTGGAGAACCACAAATACTAAGCTTGCTCGAACGCACTACATTGCTAGTTGCAGCATAAATGCGTCTCAATTTGCAAGACAATTTGGGAGGCAGCAGTTCACATACTGTGAAACCAAGGAAGCAAGTGAAAACATTTTAAAAGTGGGCCACTCTTTACAAATGCAAATGGGAGTAATGATAATGAGGACTTTGGCATCACATGAGACATTAAATGGCTCTCTAAGCTCAAAGCATGATGAAGCCATCTGTCACCAGAGACTCGTCGCAGATAAATGTGCTGATAAGATAGCAGAATGGAAACACGACTCGGACGAGAACAGAAGCGGCGGTGGAGTCCAGTGACAGAGGCATGTCAACCAGCCGCACTGCTACAGGTTGATGCGCCGCTGAATGGTGCACTGTTTAAATCCCAGTCTGCTAATGAAGGCTGTTTATCATATGAAGAGCAAATGTGCACTGTAATCGAATAAATACATTCAAATTCTTTTAGAAAAGTTACTTACAAAATGTGGGACACTCTGGAGGAAATAATGCAAAAAGACAATGGTTATCATTCGGGATTTGTGTGTGAGATCTGCAAACCAGTGTTTTCACGCAACAAATCATGATTCATCAGTAAGTTTCATTAAAAATTTGATTACAAATGAATGATTTTGTTTTTAGGAACAACTGAAACCAAGTCACTGTTTGGGCTATAGACGTTCAGATTGGCATTTTTATCACCGAACCAAAAGATACCAAACCTATAAAGCAGGGATATGTTCACAACCTGATTGACCTGGCTTTTATGGTGTAGTGACACTAAGGCCCTGTTTACACGAGAACGCTCGTGGGTGAAAACGCAAAAATATTTTATCGGATGTGCCTTTCGTTTACACGGCGACGTTGTTTTTGAGGCTTAAAAATGCAAAAAAGTGAAATCACCCTCCAGAGTGGAAATCTAAAAAACGCTCCACCGCCGCGTTCCCGTGTAAACGGTAAAAACGCAAAAGTCTGCTTGACAGTGAAGGTTGTACGCAGGCGCGCAGACTTGGTGCTGTGGAAGTATGCACTCCTAGCCGCCTGAAGTGCATACTACATTGAATTTCACACACTTTTGCGTCACCATTTGCATGCGGATTTACCAAACAAAACGCTCGTCTAAACGCAGAATAAATAGTGATTTTGCGTTTTCTCTTCAGAATCGTTTCCGTGTAAACATAGCCTAAAGGGTGCCATGTGCGTAGTTAGGGTGACCAACTGTCCTGTTTTCCCAGGACATGTCCTGTTTTCATATAACAATATAACAATTTTCTATCCATACAGAGAAGGCATAACCTACTTTAAATGTATTGAAATTAATAAGGTATCTTTGAGTAAACTTCGAGTATCATTTGAGTTAGCCCATGTGTTTGCTGGGCCGAGTGTCCTGGTTTTTGGTAGAATTATAGCGTACTATTTCGACGAAATGTCATATGGCGTCACCTATATGATGCCAAAGGATGAGAACAGGCTTGCATAGCCTACATATGATGGTATTTTGACCAGCTGAGAACTTGTGAAGAGCTTATAAAATCAAAACAGTGGCAGGAATCTCTCCATCACCCACAAATGAAGATCTGCTGTGAGGAGATGTGGTTCTGATACCTGTACCGAACTGTGATCTCAACTATGACGAGAAAAAAAAAAAAAGTGTGTTTGAGCATTCTGGCCTTTTTAGGGTCTCGTCTTCCTGTTTTTGGTTTGTTTACATGTCTATGGTACGTGTTGGCGTTCATATTTCATTGGAACCGCATTAGAGTTAATTTGGAAGCAGACCGAGACCCATCCTTTTTTTAGCGATCTCGGTCCACTTGTTTGGTGCACAGCAGGGTTCAGATGCCATTGTTCACACTAACAGAGCAATCGCACCAGGGTTCTTTTTATTCCACCCAAACATGCCAAGTGTGAACACACCCTTAGAGTCTATGATTGGATCATTGTTGCAGTGATTATGTTTCTTGCATTTTGTATGTTTGGCAACAGTTCTTCTAACCTTATTTGATGGAGTGTGTAGCTTCTCATTTCTTAAAGAACCATGTAGGAGGAAAACAAATCATGACCATATTCTAGGAGGGCAATGATTCATCCGGCTCAAAACGTGAAAGAATGGTTGGGGGGAGCAAGTAGCATTATTTTCACTCACGAATTGGCACCTCTCCAAACCTTCATCAAAAAGAACGAATCTTTTCCCGAGTCAACTCGCTCATTTCATTCGTTGAATGAACCAAATGACACGAAAAAAGATTTGTTCATTTTGATAAACGAGTTCGAACAGGAGAGTCACGAACGTGCATCACAGAACAGAGCAAGGTAACCATTTGAACTTAAACTTTGTTCTTTTTTACGATTGTTTCACTTCATAAGACCCTTATTCATCGTCTGGAATCGTTTAAAGCCCTTTGAACAGTTTGTAGTTTGCACTGAAACTGTCTTTTGGACCTTGAACTGTTTGGTTCACATTGAAGTCCATTATATGGAGAAAAATCCTGGAATGTTTTCATCAAAAACCTTAATTTGTTTTCGACTGAAGAAAGAATGACATGGTTATCTTGGATGACATGGGGGTGAGTAAATTATCAGCAAAAGGTTTTTTTTAAGTGAACTAATACTTTAAATTCATTGAAAGTCTTTGGTATGTGCTGGATGAGACTTTACAGGGTCTGTAATCTGGATCTGTATTAAAAGTGTTTATTGCATTTGAACTTGTTTTGAGGATGGCACACTTAGAATTGGAATTAGCATTCAGGTGAGAACGCGTTTTTAGAAAGCGTGTTTTCTGAGTGTGACGAAAGGAAAAGGTGTGCAGAAAAGGCTTAATAAGGACATTGTTTGGGTCCGATTTATGCAAATTACTGACCTTAAGTTGCCATGCAGTCGCTCATTTAGAATACTCAAATTTTTTTAATGTTCGAACATGTGCATGCACAAGTTTTCATGAGAAGTTCTCCCGTGCGTATTTAATACGGATAATGTTTAGTGAATGAGAGCCATTTTCTCAATCTGTATTTTGTCTTGTTTTCCAGTGAAAACATCAAAATTGTATACAATAAAAAGTCTAGCCTGCGAAGAACATACCTTGAGTTAAGTTTCATTTTTATTGTTTTAAGCATGGAATAATTTGTTAGAATTATGTGAAAACAAGAAAAAACTCCTCCCTAAAAGGTTTAAAAAAAATAATAATTAGGAATAAATTTTATGAAAACAAATGTTAATATGCCATTTCCCTTTTACAGTATACATCTAGTTAAGGATGTTTATTTTTTCTTTTAAAAAAAGCCAAATAAACTGTAAATGTTTGAAATTAATATTTTGTTTGAGCTCTATACATTTTAATCATGCACAATAAAATCATTTGAATGAAACACCACTTCCATAAATCCCATTATGAATCTGATCATGTAAAAAAACAAAGTTTCAAAAACCTTAAAACGTGCATTGCATTAGCCTGCCAATTACTTAAAAGCTCTTAACCATCAGATGATGTTAACTGTACAGTAAATAACTCTTTTAATAGCATTCGGTGTAGATAATGGATTACAGTCCTTTTTCTCCGGGTTATCGATTACAGCTTAGACTCGCCTGCTCTCAAAGCCCTGGAGTGCACTAATGAATAATGACTTCAATTAAGGTTGTCTAATAATCCAACGTCCCCGGCTGGATAAAATTATCCGTCTTAGGAAGCATCAAACATGCCACAACATGGAACTACAATACTACACCAGACCAACAAGATGCTAGAAAAAAGATTGATTACTCAGTAGTTTTAATTAAACAAAATGTCCCATTCATCTCTACACCTTAATTACATAATGCACACTTCTTTATCATATTACATAGGCCTACTGCTTTTTTTTTTTTTTGGGGGGATTTAGATCAACCAATACAAGCAATTTTTCCACCCAAGACAATGTGATGATAACTACTGTAACTATACCATGACATGTTCACTATGCTGCCACTATTTTAAGCAATGACAAAAAACAGAAGTGGGCATTCAGCCAAGAGAATCTGGAGTAAATATAATAAGTTAGTTCAGCATTTCAGTTCAGAAATTGTGTGTACATCCTATTTGCTATCATTAAATTGCTTGGTATGTCAACCATTGAAAGAAAACCCCATATCGGCCAACCATTAGTGCACAAATAAATATAATAATAGATGACATTTACATGGCCTTTTGCACAACCTCCCTTGTTTATTACCCGGAATGTTTATTACCCGAACGACTAAACACTCACACACACACCAGGTGGGTAAATTTTAAGCCAACGGGTAACCTTTCAAGGAAGGAATGAAATGTCAGTATCTCTGCAGCAAAACAAAGAGATTGTGCAAACATTTTCAGGTGATGTGACAGGAACAATTATGACGTAAAGGTTAGCACTCACTTTGTATGAGTAGGGCATTTTGCTCAGGTCTATTCCATCCTTCACCAGCTTATCCCTTATCATTATCTTCAGCTTGAGTTTAGGATACACCACCGGCTCCTTGTGGTTCTCTAGAGCTTTGATTTCATCGGAGAGTCCAATCCTGGGACTGTCCCAGGTAGAATTGACCCATGACTTGGTGCATTTCTGTTTGCACTCACTAATTTGAGGCGTGTTCGGGTATGTGCCATGTGGAAGGGGTTCCAGTGTGAAATACAGTCCTGGAGCCACCTTCTTGTCCTCATCTCGGAGTCTCTCCACGGCCCGGAGGACCTTTTCCCGGTGGTGTGGTGTGAAGACACCGATGGCATCCAGGTCAGGGTCTCCTATCTGTTTGCACACCTCCAGGTCATCATACCCATTATCAACAAAGGATTCCACATACTGACACAGCTGGAGGGTTTTCAGCCACTCATAGACGATAGTGGGTCCGTTGTTCATCATTCCCAAATCACTGGACATTCCCAAAGTCCATGTGATACATTCTTCATATCTTCAGTGCTGTATGTCAATCCAACATTTGTAAACAAGACTTTCCAGTGCTGAATTCACTATCAAAAGGCAGAAAAGGCGATTACATTCCCACAAACAGATGAAGAAATCCTAAATCTCATATACATATATGTAAACAAAGTTTAAAGTGCATCACATTTACCTCAATACCTTGATAACTTGCCCTGTCATATCGGACATTAAATGAATACAAGGTTTGGCATACGAAAATGGTGAAAATCCCGTCGTGAAAGTGTATATTTCATAACATATGCGATCTTCTTGGAGTCTCACAGCTTGTAAGTTGGTGATAGACGCTCGTTTCCTTTCAGCAGATTCACTTTGGACCTTAGAGCATCAGATCATCACTGTCTGAAACGCCGTTCGTATCCAGTGTCAGTGAGAGGCGCTTTTTTCCGCGCGACGGTTTCATTTCCATTGATCGGATCCTTAAATAAACATAGAAAAAGGAAAACAAAGGAGACGCGGCTGCTGCTGAGCACCCTTCCAGGCAGAGTGAGAGAGTTTAAGTAATTCAGCGGAGCGCTAGACGCCAAATTGAAGTTTCCCTCCCCTTGATGCGCCTTTCGTAGTTGCTCTGGTTGATTTTGGATCCCCCTGCAGGCCGTAGGCAAAACTGCAGCGCTATCAGAACATCAGTCCAACGGTGGAGGTCAAAGTTTAATGGCTGACACAAAAAAGGCAGTTTTTATAGAACAGAACATTATCAGTCGCCCAATTTCGCCAAATGCTCTAATAGCCTATTAAGGAACACATAGGCAGATTTTGAGAGTTTTATCTGCAATTTTAAACACACATTTTATTGTTTAAATAGGCCAAGGCTATTAGTATTTATTTATTTTTTTTACTCAGATGTCATGGAAGTCATGGTAGCAATTTGAGTTTGAACAAAAGGAGTTTGTTATTTTTTTTAATTTTTACTTAATCAATGATGTAACACAAACGATATATATATATATATATATATATATATATGTGTGTGTGTGTGTGTGTGTGTGTGTGTGTGTGTGTGCGTGTGTGTGCGCAATGCATCAAACACACATTTGTGTTAGATGCAAATAATCACGATTAATCGATTTGACAGCAAATAGATAGATAGATAGATAGATGTCAAATGATTAATCGTGATTAATCGCATCCAAAATAAAAGCTTTTGTTTACGTAATATATTTGGGTGCACTGCGTATAATTCTTATACATATATAAATACACACACATGCTTGTATATATTTAAGAAATATTTTCATGTATATACTACATATAGATGTATGTATAATTTATATTATATATAAAAATATTTTTTCTTAAATATACATGCATGTGTGTGTATTTATATATATATACAAACTAATTATACACAGTCCACCCATATATATATATATATATATAAAGTTTATATTTCTATTCTATACATTTATTTCTTATATGTATTTTAAAGGCGTAAAAAATATATGTGTAACCAACTAGTTTTAAAACTCTGACATCTAGTGGCCAGAGTATGCAAAATGAAGTGTGGAATCAAAACGGCAAAAATAAATCTTTCTATTACATTTATTTTCCATTGCACAGTTATGTCTATAAACATATTTCCTAAATTGTTATGTGGCAGCAGATTAAGACAAACATTCATGTGAAAGTCTGATTAATAAAACTGTACAAGAAGTCGGCTATGACGAGAGAACCTCATGGAGAATCAAACCCAAGAACTCCTAGAACCGAACCTTTTCAAGGATAGTGCTTCAGCAGTTCAGCCAGGCATGTTCAAATGATGTTCATGGAAACTCAAAGAACACTGCTGTGAGAAAAAAATAAATAAATATATCTTGCCTTCATAATAACCAATTAAACTGGCAGGACTAAAGAATAAAAAGCCAAAATATAATGTATATGGATGTTTCAAGTTTGTAAACACGATATCATGCTGCCTTTTTGTGCAAGAGAAATCAGACGGTACAGAGATGGCCAATGACATCAGATTCTTTAGGTTGTCTTTCCTTCTTTAAGCAGATGGCTCACCATAAAAGGTTTCATGTTTGATTCAGTGAGAATATATACATAACCAGTTTATTTAGTATCTTAAAATGTGCCCTTTCATTCCAAATAATAGAAAAAAAGTAATATTTTTTTTAAAATATCTGAAATTATATATATATATATATATGAAGAGTTCAGATGCAAAAGCCTCTAAGTGCCATTTGAAATTTTCTTCTAGAATGATTTTTATCAAGCTTGTATATTTAAGTTCAGTGATTTCACTTAAATGGCAATGATAATTACCTATTAATCGTTATTACTGAAGTTAAATATACAAGTTTGATAAAAATCATCATTAAAGAAGAAAATTTCAAATGGCATTTAGAGACTTTTGCATCTGAACTCTTCATATCAAATGTATATATGCGTGTGTGTGTATTTATATGTATCCTATATATACACACATTTGAGATATATATATATATATATATATATACACACACACACATTTGAGATATAAATATATCAAATGTATAAATATATTAGAATATCATTAAACTGGCAATGAGGACAAATCTGAGAGTGTGAGCGACCTCATTTACACTTATCATCTAGGCCTATCTTAGTTTGGTCCTTCTTGAAGAAAATAAAGAACAATACCAACTGCAAAACTATTAATAATAAATTGACTCGGATGTCATTATAATATTAAACATGTAGCGCAAGACCACACAACCGCTCATAGCAAAGAAAAATATATGAAGCAGAGAAGCTGGATTAGATTTTCAGTTGGTCAACATTGAAAATGTCTATTTTGGTAGATATTTACAAAAACACCATGGCAACAACAGGAGTGGTTTGCCATATACAGTATGCGTGTGTGTGTGTGTGTGTCATGACACTTATGTTTTAAATTATAAGGAACATTTTCTCTTCTCAGTGAGAAAAACTTCCACAGCAAAGCAACTCTTTGGGGTCTAGTCGGATCACTTTGACTGCGTCGTCAGCACTCTCAAGTTTGTCTTCAGAAGTATTCATATTTACAACATTTGGCAGCAATGTGACAATAAAAAAACAGAAGGAAAATCACAAAAGCGTCGACAGATTTGACGGACGCCCCGAATTCAACACAAATAGCAGCGATTTCTTGCACCTCATAAATAAGAAAACACACTTAAAGAAAACATATGCTTTCAAATATATTGGATCTTTAGTTTATATATAAACGTGATCATACACATACTCTTGCATACGTGTATGCTCACGAACACACACACGTATACGCACACGAGTCGAGGTTAGCATATATTCATGGGTCGCAAAGCAAAGGCAGAAGGTAACCCCCTCTCACGTCCGAGGGGTGCTGCTGATCGAGTATGGAGTTGCATTGAACATTTAGTGGTCACTTCCACTGCAGCAACAAACACAGAGATCGATATATTCACCTCTCTGTGAGGATGACAAACTCATGCATTAGTCCATCCAAAAGGCTTCTTAGAAAACACACGGATACTTCGGATGAGGAGGTCACCCGGTACTGTACTATGAGTCCCCCATATACGCCGTGAGACTCCTTGCATCGTGGGAAATGGGGAAGAGGAACCTGTTTTTGCATATGAAGATTCAGTACTCTCGTCCGGATGAGGGTTTCTGACATGTCAATCATCACAAGGCACATAATTCAAGATCATGCCTCACACTTCCCGACTCTCCTTCGCGACAAAAATAACCCGCTCCTTTAGAACAAAAATAATTGACGCTCTTCATAACCAGCAAACGTTCAGCAGTTATTCACACAGGTAAACGGTTGAGAGCATGTCGGGGTCACATTTCACCACCAAAAAATCGGAAAAATACTAAATTAGACTTGGTTTACAGAAAATTAAGCATTTTTTGCACATTTTCATGACGATCCGCCACATTTTTATTCTGTAGAGCAAAAAAATATTTCTCCAGTATGTGTTGTTTACATTTTTGCAATTGAAAACTATTTAGTCTGGGGTGAAATATGAGCCTGACATGTTTCTGTGATTCACCTAAGCATTCTTTACATTTATACATTTAAAAATGAACATCGTTCTCCAGTGTCAGGGTATAGTATACATCAAAGTCAGAGCTCTTCCCTAAAAGCTCTTTTGAGACCTGATCAGTGTAAACCAATACGTCCTTTAGACGAAAGAACCAACAATATGATGCATGATCAGATCAGCTTCACTGCCTGGGCCTGTCTGCAATTTCACATGGCAAAATAATCACATGATATGTGGTAAATACAGCAACTTCCAGCCCTTTAGAGGTGAAATTAAATGGTACTTCATCACACCTTATGTAAGACAATCCGGCCTTTTCCATAGCTAACATGATTACTGAGTGAATCTCAAGAAATCAAGGTTGCGTTTCACCCTAAAAACGAGAAAGAAGAACACACCTGCCTCCTAAAAATAGTATTTTGCGGTTGGAATAGTATAGGGTGAAGTATTTGTTTTCATGAGATTCACTCTACTTCGTAAAAACAAGAAAAAGCACTAATTTCCTAAATTAAATCACTAGACATGCAATCTGTTCTTGCTCTAGTGACAGATTATCAGAAGCATTAAGCTTGGCAATGCAGACGTTAGACCACCTTCTGTCAGTTGTGTCCCTCTGACCCATTTCATTCACCTTAAATAATTTATTTTCCCAAAATGTCCCACAATCCTTTTTTGTAGTTTCTTTGCAGATAGAATGGCAGTGAAAATGACAGCGTGGCGGATGAAGGTATGAGACAGGGGGCGGCACCAGTGACGGACCCCCCTCTCCCAACTTCAAGACGAGATACACGGAGAGGAAAACTCAACTGCCACCGAGAGGGGAAGGAAATCCCGCCCTGATGCGTTTCGCCTGTCCCATTCCTTCCCCTCCTGTCTCCTCTTGTCTTTCCGCAGCTCCTCAGCTCGAGGCAATGCCGCATGACGAGAGTGGCAGTCTCTGGACATCACAGAGAGAGAGAGAGAGAGATACGGGAAGAGAAGGAAGAAACGGAGGAGAGATGATGGATCGGCTGTCTTCACGGGAAGGTCCGCTGACTCCCTGCAGGGACCTCAGAGCTGGTACCATTTCTTGTCCTTGTATTTCAGCATTATCTGGTGAAGAAAGACGGATGGTTTACCCTCTATGAAACAAATTATCCAACACAAATATCGTTTGGCATCTCAAACCTACTTCTGCCAACCAACCTACTCAATATCAGTACACAACCAAAGCAAATATCAGTCCCAGATTTTTGAGGCCTAAAATCTCTAGAAAAGGTGGTGATATCTTTTTTTGCAGCGAAAACCCACCAATAATCATGATGGATTTAGTTTCAGTGACAGTGAGAGTACAATTACGTTACCACTTAATTACTCAAATCGTGGTTCTGGTCTCATAATTACATAAATAATTAAAATCGAAATCTTTTTAAAATAACAAATTAAAAAAAAGAAAAAAAAGCCTCCCAAATACATAGCAATTAATGGTTAAATGACTCACTGTACTTGGACGTGGCTGTGGTTACAAGACGATATAAATACTGTTCGTTTTCTCACACAAACTGCTCGTTTCGTGTCTTAGGCCGTCAATGTGTACTTACATTTACGAGTCATTAAATCATGTTTAATTTGGACTTCTCTGTGCATGCTCTTTGAGGTGGTGACCATAGACCTCCATTATATGACTGATAGACAACAACGGTTTGACCTAAAAATATCAAAATTGAAAATACTGTGGAAACAAAGACACCTACATCTTGGATGCCCTTGAGGTAAGCTAAAACATATCCAAAAATTAATTTCAAAGTGAACTATCCCTTTAATAGTTTTACACATTAAACAAATATGCATCACAAGAAATTGTATTTTATGTCAAAGAGAAATGTATATAAAATGTAAATATACTAATCAATTGAATAAATACTAATACTTACTAATGCTCATTGATAAATATATATGTAACCTTTGATTAAAGTTAAGAAAACGTGACTGTGAACATGGGAATTTGCCTTTCCCATGGCAAATTCCTTTCCCATTGATTTCCCGTGGGAAATCAATGATTCTTAGGTACTTATCATTATGACTTTTTGTTATTATGGGTACATCTATGCATAAACTAACCATGTGGCATGAAAGTTGATTAACATTTTATGTAAAATATGCAGTACTGTTTAATGGGGATATAAACTCCACCAAACTGCAGGAATGACACAGCTGTCATGCAGCTTTTGGAAAGGAACAGGTTTAAACGGCAGTAGGAAAGTTTATGTCGTGAAGAATGATTGGGAGATATCATTTCAATATTAAATATTACCACATCAGTCGCTCAAATGAGCCTTATGACAGAAATGTTCTTTCCTTTTAACACACTTGTATAAAACCAGGTGTCCTTTGTGCTTGGCATAGGTGAAAACCATGACTGAATTCACTGCAATGCAGTGGCAGGTAATATTTTAGCTAATATTGCTTTCCCCCCTTTCAGGTTAACATTTTTTTTTTTGCAGAACAGTTGCGGAAACAAGACAAAAAAAAAATGCAAGCTTGCTTAATTTTGCATGCAATTTGCATGTTGATTATCTCACATCATGTGCATGTTTGGAGAAGGAGTCTGCGCTGGACATCATGGCTGCTGTCCTCTCCTCCAGCTCGCCTAGTTTCTGCCCTCTCTCATCCAGAGCTATCCTTGCCCGTGCCAACTCTCCCACCACACCGGACGCGGCCCCCTTCATGCCCTCCATGCCACCTGGACCTGGGATGTGCTGCGCCAGGCTGCGTGAAGCCTTCCCAGCAGTCACCTCTCCAACTGCAGACAAGAACAAAACGAGAGATCTTGAAACTAGGCAAATATATAACAAACAACAAAATTGTCAAATTGTCATTTTGCGTCATCAGAGGATTTTTTGGCCAGAGGCTAAAGACTACAGTCAGTAGTCGAGGCTGTCCCGCATGTTCTCAACCCGCCCATAGATGGTGGATCTCACTCACAGAATGAACATATAGTGTCAGCCATCTTTTTTTGGAAGCTAAGCTAGCAGGCTCTTGTTCTGTGAAGAAAGCTGAGTAGTAGGGGTTACCATCCTCTTTTTCCGGACGTCAAGATAAGATAAGATAAAATATCCTGGATTCAGCTTTTGCTTCCTGCAGTCGCCATGCATTGTTTACATGCACAGCTTTTGTTTCAATCTAACTGAAATCATTCCGATTGGTGAATCTGAATGTAGTGTATAAATATGAACGCTAAACAAGTGATCGGTCGATGTGCATTTTAACATTGCAAAGAAAATTCCCGCTCCTCTGTGAGAGATACGAGACGGGTGCATCTCACAGGTGTCTCTCATCGGTAATCACGCCACCGGCCTCGTGTCGTTCTCCCGCGGCCCTCACTCGTCCCGCTCGCCACAGTAAACATGATGAATGGCGACTGTAGAATACAAAAGCCGAATCCCGGATATTTTGGGCGATCTCAAAACACATCGGGCAGACTCATCACGGAGACTCACTTGTTGCCTAGACTTGTTGTTTAACTACTGCGCTCTGTTACCGGTAGGTGTGGCTTCCTAGGGCAGCGAAGCAAGTGCATTCTGGGAGTTGTTGTCTTTCATCCACATACATTTCTTCAACATAAATGACCCATTTTAAATACACATTCATCTTTCCAGAGGTGTAGTGTCCAAAGTTTGATTGAAAATAGACATGGATATTGGACAAAATGAACATATGAATGAAAACTGTATAGATATCAGCCACAATAATTATCAAGACTCAGAATTTTTACATTAGAGCGCTTCTTCTATTTAGTGATTTAAGAAACATTGATAGCATATTGTAGGTATAAATGACAGATTAATACTTACAAAGGTCCTCTCTGTCCAAGGACTGAGCACCGCCTCCAAATAAGCCCTTGAAGAACCCTCTGTTCGGGGCCTCTGGTGTCTCCACTGGGGTAAACAGCTCTCCAAGCATCTCCTGCAAAAATGAGCACCTCAAAATAAATGGATATGAAGACTGATGTAATACAACTTATGTCTGAGTCTTTAAAGGCACTGTGAATAAAACCACTTTTAAAGGGATAGTTCAAATACATTTTTGGTATGTTTTAGCTTATTTCGAGGGCAACCAAGATGTAGGTGTCTTTGTTTCCGCAGTATTTTCAATTTTGATATTTAAGGTCAAACCGTTTTTGTCTGTCAGTCATATAATGGAGGTCTATGCTCACCACCTCAAAGAGCATGCACAGAGAAGTCCAAATTAAACATGATTTAATGACTCGTAAATGTAAGTACACATTGATGGCCTAAGACACGAAACGAGCGGTTTGTGTGAGAAAATGAACAGTATTTATATCGCTTGTACCTCTTGTAACCACAGCCACGTCCAAGTGATCTGAGGGCGCGGGTGCTTTGGTCTGCGCAAGCAAAGTAATCCGTCGCGAGTTTGTGGAAAAAAAAATTAGCGTTGTCTGTTGATATATCGAAATCGTCTTCCATTGCGATTTCCTGTATATCTAAATATGTTTAGATCTTTACAGTGAAGGGTAACACTTCCGAAATCTCGGTGTAAACAATGAGTGAACCTACACGCATGAGAGATTACTTCCGGCGCTCGTGCAGACCGACGCGTCCGCGCCCTCAGATCACTTGGACGTGGATGTGGCTGTGATTACAAGAGGTAAAAACGATATAAATACTGTTCGTTTTCTCACACAAACCGCTCGTTTCGTGTCTTAGGCCATCAATGTGTACTTATATTTACGAGTCATTAAATCATGTTTAATTTGGACTTCTCTGTGCATGCTCTTTGAGGTGGTGACCATAGACCTCCATTATATGACTGACAGACAAGAACGGTTTGACCTAAAAATATCAAAATTGAAAATGCTGTGGAAACAAAGACACCTACATCTTGGATGCCCTTGAGGTAAGCTAAAACATATCAAAAATGTATTTCCCTAATCCTAACCCTTTAAGGTGTTTTGTTTCCTGGAAGTATTTTTCACATTCATTTTCTACATTCTTCAATAAAGACAAGCCATGAGCCGCTTCAGGATTAATCACATTTCAAACTTTGATTAAAAGCAAAAAAAGACTTTGAAAAATCAGAAACAAGACAGACTGTGTATATAGTCTTTATGAAGGAATTCGGCTATCCTTCTTAGAGCATATCAAATCTTTGCTGTTGTATGAAGTCTCCATTAACTGATTGACTGTCTACAATACACTACTATTCTTTTCTTATTATTGTATTATTATTGTATTGCTGTGGGGTTTTGTTTGCTTAATTATTTGATTGATTGAAGAGTTCAGATGCAAAAGCCTCTAAGTGCCATTTGAAATTTTCTTCTAAAATGACCATTTTTATCAAGCTTGTATATTTAAGTTCAGTAATTTCACTTAAATGACAATTAATAGGTAATCTTCATTGCCATTTAAGTGAAATTACTGAACTTAAATATACAAGCTTGATAAAAATGGTCATTTTAGAAGAAAATTTCAAATGGCATTTAGAGGCTTTTGCATCTGAACTCTTCGATTGTTGTTCTGAAAATGCAATAAATAAATCATTGATAACACCATGGTAAAACTATTGACCTATTCATTATAAATAATATTATTATATGTCATTACAAAAAAAAAAAAAAAAAAAAAAAAAACACAGAACAACCTATTTCATTCACAATGCTTCATGGTAACATCAACGTCTTTGGTAATCTGCGAGACGATTATCATTTTTGAGCAAAATAACTGTGATCAGTTTAACCATGATCATGCAGATCATGAATTAAAAGGTGTATATGTTGTCGCTAAAAATGGGATTTTAATAGGGCATAGAACATCCTGCACAAATAAAACAATCATGGGCACGTTCTGACCTGCAGGTTATCACAGGTTTCCTGGCTATAGGTGATTCTTTGGATCTCAGTGGGCGATGTGAGGTACATGGCCTGGCCTTGGTTTGAGAAACAGAAGGTTCTGGCTATCCTCATGTCCGTCAGAGGAAGGTAGTTCACATCCAGCAGTGGCCGGAGGCTGGGCAAACTGAAAACAGATGGTTGACATGTTTAGGAAGAAGAAACAAATAGGAAAAGAAGATTCAGTAGCATTGAATGTGAGGCCTTTCGCATTACCTGAGGGTCATGATGTGGCCATTGGCACAGAAACAGGCCAAGCCGACCCCCGAGGTCATCGTCACCACATCAGCTCGAAGCACGAAGGAGGCCTCAGTGATGTTGTGCTCGTAGATGAAGTTTTGGGAGGGCAGTGCCACCACCTTAGCCTGTTTCTCTGAGCAAACCACAATGTACTGACAGTCCTGGTTCTCCTGAGATGAAGGAGGAGAGGTGGGCCGGCGTCTCCGTGGCGGTTCTCTCTCTTCCTCAGGGGCGTTGGGCTCATACCAGGGCTCATAAACGTGGGGCAGAAGGGTCCCGCTGGCATCCAGCTGGGCCATGCGCAGAATGCCTCCTTTCAAGCGCACTACTGAACCTGTGATGGCAGAAAGCGGCAAACCAAAGAGTGTCTTTTTCCATCAATAGTGATTATCACTATGTGAAAAAAGCAGATGGAATTTCAAAAT
Source organism: Pimephales promelas (assembly GCF_016745375.1). The sequence continues at coordinate 408,465 of NW_024121187.1, forward strand.
AGTCACTAAAGTGGAATTTACAGTATAATGTGGATGAATAAATCAAAAGTAAGACAGTTAACTTAATCAAAATCACAATATGGACTAGTGTCTGTGAATATTAAAGTGCAAAATGACACCTATTTAAATATCAAAAAAATAAAAAAATAAATATAATAAATATTAAAAAATAAAAGGGAAAAAGATTCCTCATGTATGTTTTAGGGTATGAATGTGAGGATGAATGTATAAACATGTAGAGTCTCTGTAGATTTGGGTCTGTAAATTGTATTTCTTTTTAAATAAAGATGTAACAGCTATTTAAATATTAAGACTATATATTCTGTCTCTCTGTGTGAATTAGTGCAGTTTTGTCTACTACACGTTTTCACCATTTCATTTGATAAAACTTTCGCAAGATACACACATAAACTCGAAGGTCTTCTCTAAAAACCGCCAAAATTAAAATTTGGTTTAACCAATACTAACAATAATACAGTTTTTTAATTAAAACATTGTTTTTTAAGGAATAACCCAATTTTGCATTCCATGTTTTAATTTAAACGGTAAACCTCTGTTGTGCAAAACATTTATTTGTATTCATAAGTTTTATGAATTAATTTGACTTACCACAGTTTTTGATTTTTTTTAGGGCTGTCAAACGATTAATCGCGATTAATCACATTCAAAAATAAAAGTGTGTGTTTACATAATATATGTGGGTGCACTGTGTATAATTATTTTGTAAATACGCACACACATGCATGTATATTTACGAAAAAAAATATTATTTATATACAAAATATTTATATTTATATTAGGGCTGTCAAACGATTAATCGCGATTAATCGCATTCAAAATAAAAGTTTTGTGTTCACATAATATATGTGGGTGCACTATGTATAATTATTTAATTATATATAAATACACACACATGCATGTGTATTTAAGAAAAAAATATTATTTATATATAAAATATTTATATATAATGTAAATTATATATAAATCTATATACAGGATATACATGAAAATATTTCTTAAATATATACATGCAAGTGTGTGTATTTATATATATAAAATAATTATACACAGTGCACCCACATATATTATGTAAACACAAACTTTTATTTTGGATGCGATTAATTGCGATTAATCGTTTGACAGCCTTAATTTATATATAATATAAATTATATATAAATCTATATACAGGATATACATGAAAATATTTCTTAAATATATACAAGCATGTGTGTGTATTTATATATATATATACAAAATAATTATACACAGTGAACCCACATATATAATGTAAACACAAACTTTTATTTTGGATGCGATTAATTGCGATTAATCGTTTGACAGCCCTAATTCATATATAATATAAATTATATTTAAATATATATACAGTATATACATGAAAATATTTTTTAAATATATTCAAGCATGTGTGTGTATTTACATATATAAAAAATAATTATACACAGTGCACCCACATATATTATGTAAACACAAACTTTTATTTCGGATGCGATTAATCGTTTGACAGCCCTATTTTTTTTTTTAATTATTAAATCAATAATGCAGAATGAATATAACCAAAATCAAACGGAAAACATCATAGGGCCCTATTAATAAAAGTTTAATAAACATGAAATTGTTAAAATTTGCATGAAGTAAACTGATTAGACATCCTTTTTTAATAGACGACAGAAAGTTTGAAACAAATGTTTTACATACAGACGTAAAGCAAGTCTTACCACAGAAAGAGACGGCCACAGGCTGTTGCATCCTCTGCTCTGGCGTGGAGGGCACACTGAGGGTGATGGCCATCATGCCACCCAATGAGGTGCCCACCCACAGGCTGGGCACTGCCAACGTCTCACTCTTCTTGGAAAGGGAGTCACAAAAGTATAAGGAGGACACGACCTCACGTGACTCTCTGTCGATGCTGGTCACACTGGAGCTGCGCGACCGGCTGAACGAGTTGTCTCTGGCATCTGAGAACCATCAGGGACAAAAAGACAACAGAAGCGGACAATTAACATGACGCTATCAAGTAAAATCAAGCCTGAACCACCTCAGGACACCTGAAACCAAACACAGTTCATTCAGTATATAGAGGATATTCTTAAAAATGTGTTTTAAGTGCAGCATTAATATATTCTTTACATTCCAGTTATAAGTAGTGAGGAATGAGTAAAACATACAGGTACTGGACACAAACCGTCGCAATGAAATCACACATTTCCACAAATCTAGCAGTCTCCAGCTACAGAACATTGTTTTGTGGTTTCATTTGACTCTCAGATGCATTCAGATAAATTTCTGGCAAACCATAACAGTTTAGCAAAATCTAAAAGCAATGAATCTTACCAAAACTGACAAGAACAGGTCTGTCTCCTGTTTCACCCCCAAATGGGAAGAATTTTTGATTTCGAAATTATGAATAATTATACATAACAGCAGAGTTTGTTGTACTGAATATATTCTAACTTTAATCATGAAAGAATCATACGATTTTCTTCTTTTGAATTTGCAATGAAACATGAGTGTAAGATTGGTTGTAAGATTCACTGGTAAAATGTCTGCAATTGGTTAGTAAATCACACAATAACAGCTCATAAAAGTCACTAGCTAAACAAAGACAGAGAAGTTGGTAACACTTTACTTGAAGGGGTGTGCATAAGACTGACATGACAGCCTCATAATCATAACATGACATATGTTATGAATATGAAGTAAGGTTTATGCATGTTTATGACAACTGTCATTAAGCGTCTTTCGCTCAATGCAAATATGACATTGTTTAAGATGTCTTTGTTATGACATCTTGACATAAGCCATACCATCATAACCTGTCAGTGTCTTTGTCATGACAATTTGATATTAAATTAAGTTAAACTGTCATGTGGTTGGCTTTGACATTGGTTGTCATGAGGCCATTTTAACTGCGTCATGAATATTTTTCATGACCTCAACTTCAGTGGTACACATTGAATTTGTCATTAAAGAGTTATAATGGCTTCATTACAGCCATTGTCAAAACCAACCACCTGACAGTTTAATGTAATGTTGACCAATAAAGCTAGGTGGTTTCTTAAGTTTGATAATTAATCTGCTATGTCATGTTGATGACAGGTTGTGTTGTCTTAGTAATGTCAAGTTGTCATGACAAAGACACTGACAGGTTATGATGTATTGGTTTATGTCAAGACAATGTCATATTTGCATTAAAAATGTCATAAGTGAGCGAATGACAGTTGTCACAAACATGCATATGTCATGTCATGATTATGAAGGTGTCATGTTAGTCTTATGCACACCCCTTCAAGTAAAGTGTTACCAAGAAGTTAATACGACACAAGTTATTGCTGGTCTGATCATTGTAGACTACCAGCTGAAAAATATAAAGTGTACGGACACGTCATTAGGAATCGGAGGATTACACAGCGAATGTGAACAGTATAATGAGGTCAAAATCCATAATCTGCTTTGTTTCGGGATGATGAAAGAATTTGTTATGCAACTTGTGTGTTGCACTAAGAATATTAAACCTTAATCTGTAATCAGTTTAAAATAAAACTGTGAAAAAAAGGTGAGGAATTAAACATTAGTTGCACAACAGACAAACTGCACACGGTAAGCTCCAGTGAGTTAGTATATGAGCCAGTCCAAATCAGGTCAGGTCATCCATTAACTGGGCCACTCACTGAGGTCACATAGTGAGGTCTCACGGAAAGACGCGGCGTGTTTCCTCTTCATTTCCTTCACACAACTCTGTTGTTTCTTAATAGGCAGAGAGCAGTGACGGCGTACCCTCCTTTCTACATGCAGAACAGTAAGCGTAAAGTTTAACTAGCTAGCTCGAGCATAAATTGCACTTAAATTCATTTGTACCAACATTCATGCAAGTCTACAATCTGGATATCTGGAGTTCCAGCTATCTTATTGATTACCAGACCAGATGGTGATGGATTCTTGCATGGAGATAGTCTATGTAGACTATTGACTATAATAATTTGGATGATATAGTTAGGGGTTGCACAGACTAGTTGACTTTAATGATCTGCCATGACGCTTTAAGTTTGACGTTGACTAGTCGCTGATCATTAATGGCCTTTTAAAGGGCGCAACAGGATAAGAAATCTTTGAAGTTCACTTTTACGCTCCGTTTCCAACAGTAAAAATGACAAATATATTTATACTCTGAGAGCGCGCCACAAGATATGTTTAATTATACCATCCGGATGCTCAAAATTGAACGGGTGAACGCACATTTTAAACAGATTATTGTACATGTAAGTTAATGGCTGAATGGGCTGCTGCATTGCAACACACACACATAAAGACAGTAGCTCACACCACACGTACACCGAATCATTCAGTAGCACAGAAATGTATTGTCAACACTGTTCTGCTGAAAAGTTCTAGCATATATTTCTTAGTAACTTAAGCTTCACTATTAGAAGAGCGAGACGATGCCAGGTATATTTAATTAAAACGCAATCACTCACTCATTAATGCATTCATATACATGTAATCTTTACTGTGCTACTTCATTTGAATCTGATTTAGAACGATCAGAAATCTGTGAGAAATGTAAAGACAAAAGAATTGATAAGGATAAGCCGTTTTGTAGGAGCAATAGCCTTATGGGCAGCGCTGTGTCAATATGCCATAGCTGTGCACAAGGCAACCCGCATTCAAGTCTCAGCTCCAGGTTTATTTGTTCTTTTCCAGGATTATTATGACAGTATTATTCCTCACAGTGCAACAAGACAAGGTAATGGTTAGATTTGTGATAAACTGGATGTTTTATCCAGCTGATGTGGGTGTTTTCATGTTGCCTCAACATTAGCGTATGAATAGCGCGTGCTCTTAGTGGGCGGGGTCACATTAACACGTCATACGCTATAATTAGGTGAAAGGAAAAAGACTGACATCTCTCTTTTCATACAGATTATATCAACTGAGAATAGTTGCTTTTTTATATAAATTACTTCATTTAAAGGTGCCATCTGGAACTAAAAATCAAAAAATATTCCATATTCCATACCAGATGGGGGCAGTATACCTCCAGAAAATGTGTTGTGCCGCGGCCGCGCGCACTCTCACGTCTTCAAACAACACAAGCGAGCGCTGTTTTGCTCTCTTTCTCCGCATATTATTCAAATCATTTGACACGATAGTAAAAGGTCGGAAGACCGCAGTTTCACATGGAGCATTTGGAGATTTTTAGAGATCAGAGATTCAATGAACAACATCTCAACACTAAATGATGAAGACCGACTCATAGACACCTGTCTCAAAAACAAGCTGGTGCATTTCGACGATATGGGAAAATAAAAGCCTGCGGGCTATTATTTTAAGTTTACGGTTTTCGTTTTGTTCATATTACACTTTTATTGTTCGTTTGAATTAATTTGACAGACAGCATTCGCTGATGTTGATCAACCTAGCGCCTTTCAGAGCTGCCAACTCTCACGAATTCACCGTGAGACACATGCAATTAACACTTAGCAAGCAGGTTAGTTAAGCTCTCAGATTCTGTCCATTTTTTTACGCAATTCAAAGAATAAATACTGTTTTGGCACTTGTACATGTTACAAGACAGATCCCTAGCGCACGTGAACCGATCATCTCTACTAGCGAATGGTAAAAGCACACTAACAAGATACAGTATGCTACAACTTACCAAAATGTATTCCTCATGCATAATGTCGACCAATCATTTTTTGAACTCTTCCCTGAACTGAAATGTAGTAGTGGGCTTTATTTCCACACGACTGACATCAGGTTCAAGTACACACATAAGCCGCGCGACTTACTCGTGTATTGCAGTTTGGCTGGTGGTAATGTTGCCCGCCCGCATACCGCCTCCCATGGCCGAAACTGGTATTACGACACCTGCCGGGCCGGGGCTAGTAATTTAGCATGCTAATTCAGGTTTATATCTCGGGAGCACTATAACTTGTCAGTTTTTTAATTACATCATTGCACTTATTTCTTCTCATTCTTTTGATGCGTGTAGCTCATTTTTTGGATATTTTTACCTCAATTATTACATATGGCACCTTTAAAAGAAGAGAATTTCAGCTTCATAAAGAGAAATCTTTCGTGTCTCTGTGACAAGTATTTAATGAGCTATAGTTTTCGGACGTGTTTCAGAAGTGAGCTCAAAGGGCACCCTGTTTATTTGATTTATTTTACAAAAACACAAGGTTTTGATGTTAATTAAGAGTGTACACAAAAAAAGAAGACCCTCTATAGTTTAGAATAATGTATTGATTTTATTTATATGACCATTAATGACTCAGTATTTTGCAGCTATGTGAAAAAAATTGCAACGCGGGGATGCGTTTCTGGTCCCCAGAGGGTTAATGAAGTCATCAGAGACGAGTCGACGTCGACTAGACTTTCATCACATAAATTTCGACTTCTGAAGTCGTTCAACCCCTAGTCATTAGGGTTGAGAACACAGTATTAGTGCATACCGCTACTTCAAGAGCTTCCCTTTCAAACTGATGACAAGTGCTGCTTAAAAATAACGCCCAGTTTACACAAGCGTGGAAGACAATGATCACCTGCAAAAGATGCACAGCTACTCCTAGAAACTAAAGTGAGAGAACAAACGCTTACCATCTTTCTGATCAGCAATCATGTTAATTTTCCGGGATATCTTAGCTGGAAAAAAGAAAACATTGTTCTGAACATAAAATCGAAGCCGTTCATCTGGGAAATCATTGTTACTAAAATGTTAAACAATGATGAATCAACAGGTAAAAGAGGATAGAAATAAGCAGGTTAAGATTAAGTTGGAGGATCGTGATGTAGAATAAAGCCATGAGCCCATCAGCAGCCTTAAAAAGAGACATTGGTTTATTTATTATGTGTTACACTCAGAAGCAAATTGATCATGCCCAGAAAACTGCATTGAGATTAGTGGCAATGAAACCAGCACCGATCCAGAGTCAGAACACCATGAGCCTCATTTCTCACTGACATTGTGTGTGTGTGTGTGTGTGTGTGTGTGTGTAATCACTCATATGTAGATCTATGATGTTCAGTAGAAATCTGTGAGCAAACATACGATTCAAAATCAGAGATATGTTAAAAGTCTAACATCATTTCCATTGCGGTGTATTTTTACCCTTGAAACGCAGCAGAGCAGAGTAAAAGCCTGTAATGTTAAACAAGGTTAGAAAAAAAGCATTCCTGCAGGAGATTCAATTTTGATATTATGAGAATAAAAACCATTTTAAATCTCAAAACTGTTTAAAGTCAACATGTGCAGCATTTACAATCCATTTCAGTGGGGGGAAAAAAGAAATCACGCAAATATTTTCTCCTTAGAGTAACATAAGTACATTAAAGGAGCACTTCACCCATTTCAAAATTACTCTTTATTGAAAGTGGATCATATATGTAGTCAAAATGTAAAAGAATTTCTGAATTTGGTGCTCTCTTGACCGAGAAAATAAGTGAAGGGCGCATTTGTATGTAAGACAACAACTCCCACAATGCACCGCATTGCACAGCTGCGCAAGCCACACCCACTAATCCGGAACAGCCCAAACAGAGAAATCACTCTTCCGTCTACAAGGCTAACGTTAGCTATCACCAGAGTTTGAAATTCATTTCACAAAATTTGTAGTTAGTTGGCTGTGGCGAGCAGGACGAGGGCGAGGGGCGTGACAGCGGTGCGAGGTCAGTGGCGTGAGTGATAACGAAAGACACCTGTGAGACACACCGGTCTCGAATCTCTCACAGAGCAGCCGAAGCATAAAAGGAGGAGTGACGACGGCAGATCGAGAGACGAACAGGTTCTGTTTCTGTTGGGTGTAACGTTACAGCAGTCGTCAATAAGGGGCCACTGGCTTATACTTTCGTTTTGTATTTGTTCATTTTACTATTAAAATGTTTAAATGTTCGCCGGTTCCCGCCTCCTTCCCACAACAACAAACCCCATTAACGTTACATTGGCAAACTCATTAGTGAATTACTCCTCGTTTGTATTTATTTCTATATGGTGTGAATTACTGCATGATACCTGGATGTTTAGTCAGGCGAAACTATCACAACACAAACGTCCGTGTGTTCGTCTGATTCAGAGATTTCCTCCAGGAGAAATTGCCATCGTTAAAATTCTCTGCAGCAGACGGACTCTGTGTCCGTAGCGCATAGCGAGAGCACATGCACAGCACTCCGCTCAGCTCGAGCCAGTCCGGGGTCCTCGACCGTGACAGGCAGCCGCCTCCGGTTCCTCCATCAGCCTCAGCTGCTCTAAACTAAACTGCGGCTCGTAAAGATAGCTACGAACATTGGATTCGAGCAGCAGAATTTCAAAATCCTCTTCTTCAATATCATGTTTAGTTTCTTCCGTCATTGTCAATACTTCCTATCTCCACAGCGCTTGTTAGCTTAGCTTCAAAACAAGATGGCGGATATTGATTTCAGTTTCTGCAAGTGAAGTCCCACCCACTGATTTGTAATAGGCCTGTAGGGTGAGTGGGTCCAACAACCTGGAATAATAATGAGCTAATGTTTGTAGTCTATACACTGTAAATTTCTGATAAAACTTTAGTTCAGGAAATGTGCTACCAGGATGGTGTGTCCATTAAAACACAGGGGTCCAATACTCAGTCCATTATCATTTATTGAAAGGCCACAGGGTGAATTGGAATCAGATAGAGTTGTATGGTTTCTATAAACAAAAGAACAAACAGAATCTTAAATATAATTAACACCATAGAACTTCAACTAATAAATCCTTAATCACATAATACATTTCAGAATTAGACAAACAGAATCTCAAGAATTAACATAATAAAACAAAGCAAACAAACTTACATTGTCAGGAACACATACACTCTTCAAAGGCTCTCATTAGGAGAGAAAGAAAGGACAATCTGTTTCCATTGCATGTGCCACACACCATCACACCAAACAATAGTACCTTATCATTCATTAAGTGCACCTGAGGAGACTTAGCTCCTCCCATGATTGGCTATGTCATGTGATCCATAGGAATTCTCAACAGCCGCCCCCAAATGTGTAAACATTTGACCCAAGAGAATTCTGTCCAATTTTAATTCAAGTCATCTGAAAACTTAGTAAGGACCACCAGACGACTAACTGGGCGCATATAGTGTTTCCCTTTAATGAGAACCTCCACAACCCTTATCCTGCCATCAGGACTTGGCGAGACCTTTGTAACAGTTCCTATAGGCCAGAATCCCCGTGGAAGCTGCGGGTCGACGACCATTACGACAGCATCACATGAGATCGACTTTCCGTCCTGCATCCACTTCTGACGACTTTGAAGGGAAGGTAGGTAATCTCTGATAAAACTTGACCAGAATCTATCAGATAGAACTTGACTATGCCTCCACTTTCTACGTGAAAGTAGTTCAGAATCAGCATACATTACTTGAGGCAAAGAAGCATCTTGCCGCCCCATCAACAGTATGTTAGGAGTTATGGGATCAGGATCTGATAGATTAGATGTCGCATATCCAAGAGGTTTAGAGTTCAACATCTCTTCCACTTCTACCAGCACTGTATACAAGACTTCTGGAGACAGCACCTGGGTGCCCAATGTCACCCGTAAAGCGGCCTTAATGGATCGGACCTCTCTCTCCCAGCATCCTCCAAAATGCGGAGAATATGGAGGGTTAAAGTTGAATAGAATCTGGTGCTTAGAAAGCAATTCTTGAAGGGCAGGGCTGAGTTGATGGAACGCTTCTCTGAGCTCTCGCTCTCCTCCCCGAAAATTAGTTCCTTGGTCTGAGATAAGTTCATAGGGTCGACCTCTGCGAGCTATGAAACGCCGGAGGGCCAATAGGAAACTGTCTGTATCTAAACCAGATAACAGCTCAAGATGAACACATCGTGTTGTCTGACATTTGAAAAGGAGACCCCATCGTTTCTCATGTCTGCGGCCTACACTGATATTAAAGGGGCCAAAGCAGTCCATTCCAGTTGACCAAAATGGGGGCTTGTAAAGGCGGAGTCGAGAGGGAGGAAGATCAGCCATCCTCGGGACTGAAGGAGACCCTTTCCATCTTCTACACTCACGACACAAACGCTGAACTGATTTTACAGCTTGTCGTCCACGTAGAACCCAATACTTTCTACGAAGTTGGGCAAAGACTCTTTGCGGTCCTGGGTGACACAGAGTTGAATCGAGATCTGCAATCAGAAGCTTAGTTATAGGATTCTTAGGGTCCAAAATTATGGGATGGATCGTTTCTAACTCCAAGTCCTTGCTCTGCCGAAGGCGACCTCCCACTCTTATGAGACCAGTCACAGGATCCCACTCAGGTGCCAATTCAACAAGTCTACTGTGTGCTGAAACACCTTGATTTAGTTGGAGTAACTTGCTCTCCTCAGGAAAATCCTCCTCTTGTGCCTGACGAAGTAGTAACAGCTCTGCTTGATTCTGATTGAGCTTGTTCTCTGGTGCTTGATCAAGAGAAAACTTCTCAATGGTATCAGAAATCAACTCTGACCAAGTGTTAAATTGGACAGGGTCCACTTTAGAAAGACTTGGTAAAACTTGTGTCTGGCTACAAAACACAGTTTTTTTCAATTCCAGTGATACTTCAGGAGTAGTTATTGGATACTTTGGCCATTGATGAGAGGGTAAGGCAAGGAAAGGAGGTCCTCGAAACCAACGACTAGTAGGAGATAGCTCTGTCAACTTCTTTCCTCTAGTAATTTCATCGGCCGGATTGTTTCCAGTATCCACATATCTCCACTGGTCTGGTGTAGTATAATCTAGAATCTCAGTTATCCGATTAGCTACAAATATCTTGTACAAACAAGATTCAGAGCAGATCCATGTTAAAACTGTGGTTGAATCAGTCCAAAGCGTCACTTTATGGATGGGCACAGAAAGTTCCTTCACTAAAAGATTTGCCAGTTGAGATCCAACTAGAGCCGCACATAGTTCTAGACGTGGGATGGAAATGGTCTTCTTTGGGGATACTCTAGATCGAGCCATAATAAATGAGGTGACAACTTCATTCCCATTTGAAAGATGAAGGTAAGATACGGCTCCGTAAGCCCGCTCTGATGCATCACAAAATACATGCAGTTCTCTCCTCTCTTCACCTGATCCTACTGATCCATACCACCGAGGAACTTGGATCTTGCTCAAGCCAGATAGCTCCTCTTCCCAAGCCATCCAACTTCTCTTAATGCCTTCAGGAATATCTGGATCATCCCATCCACGCCCAGGTTTGATCCACAACTGCTGGAGCATGATCTTAGCACGTGTAGTGAAGGGAATAATAAACCCCAACGGGTCATATTGTCGAGCAAGGATGCGATACAGGATCCGCAAAGTCAGGGTCTGGTATTCCACAGGTCGGTGCTTATACCCCAAAGTATCCTGTAAACAGTGCCAGCTCATCCCGAGTGTGCCCTCACATGGATCATTACAATCATGACTCAGCCATAAGTCGGTTTGCAGGGAACGTGCTTCATCTGGTAAGTGATGTTTTCAATGAAATGTGACTTCCTGCTTAATAATGACACAAAATGACGATTTTTACGTCATAATAAGCAGGAAGTAAAACACTTAGATCCTTATTTCTCCCATCTCAGGGGAAAATAAGCGAATAAACCATGACCATTCAAAAATATGACTGGGTTTCTAAAGATACAAAGCTTAATGTAAATGGGTGAAGTGTCCCTTTAAGAAAGTTACTTTGTAAAAAGTCTGGTCCACCATTTTTTGCCGCACTTAACCACCAAGCAACAGATGCACAAAGCTCAAGTTCAGCTCTATTATGGACTTAAGCAAACCCATTTAATTTGTTTGGTTAGTTAATTTGGTTAGTGCACAAGAGCCCATTAGCACAGAAACTGAGAGACCCAGACTGCCGTAATATGAACATTATACAGTACCAAAGTCATTGGCAACAGTCTTGGATATCCGCTTGCTTTTGGACATCACTGGAAAATGTGTTGAAAAGAATCAAATCAAAGAAAATAAAGGCTTTTCTAAGACAGAAAATGGGTGTAAATGTACTGTACCCCTGTCAATGAACTTGTGTTTGCTGTCTTCATCAGAATTGCATGGTGAACCGGAGCCTACGGCAACAACACAGTCTGCATAATAATGTGATACAGCCAATGGGGTCTTATGTAACTTTTGGCAACTATCTGCATATCAAAGTCGAATTCCTTGTAAATGAAATTTCCTTGGTCAGCACACCTGACTTGAATTCTGACGACGCTTGCAGAATTGTTTGAATTTTTCGCTGTGCTAAAGACTTTTCAACTATAATGGAGCTTCACATCCAATGCTCTGGCATTGCAGTGTTTGTCAATATGTCTGTCTTTAAGTTGCAGTGTGTAATTTCTGCCTCACCAAAATGAACTTCCAGAGGATAAGCATGAGCTTGGCGGCTCCTAGCCATTCTGGCAGGGGACTTTTTGAGAAATTACATATTTCACTTTTAAAAGGCACAGTCCACACAAACATTTTGTCTTTCATAAACTCACCCTCATGTTGATCTGATCCTATAGATGCAAGCTGCACTTTTCAAATTCATTGACAGTAAATATTAAGTAATAAGAAAATGAATAATGACTCATAGTCTAAAACTTTGGTCTATTAATCTCAGATATTGTATAGTGTCAAAAGACTTGAATATAGATGAATTTTAGTATTTTTTTCATTTTTGGAGCTTTGTTTTGATTTGTTTGTTGTGCTTCCCTGCTTCCGTGGCCATTTTCTTGGTGAGAAAAATGTATAGAAGATCTAATATCAGGTTTTTAAAATCAGTTTTTGCTAAAAACTTTGTTAAAAAAAATTCTTCCAGTGTTAAGTTTTCTGACAGGGTTAAAACCAGCACAATATATGAAGAGTTCAGATGCAAAAGCCTCCAAATGTCATTTGAAATTTTCTTCTTTAATGATGATTTTTATCAAACTTGTATAATTAAGTTCAGTAATTTCACTTAAATAACAATTAATAGGTAATTATCATTGCCATTTAAGTGAAATCACTGAACTTAAATATACAAGCTTGATAAAAATGATCATTCTAGAAGAAAATTTCAAATGGCACTTAGAGGCTTTTGCATCTGAACTCTTCATATATATATATATATATATATATATATATATAACATGCTTCAGGGATAAAGGATTTTGACAAAAAGAACATGTTTTTTGGAGCTTGGCAGTATTAAATGAAAGTGGGTGGAGATTTATCACAAACAAACACTTTCTGCCTAAGCTCTCCTTTTATTTTTTTACGAAAGAAAGAAACACGTGTTTGGAACAACACAAGGGCGAGTAAATCATGACAAAAGCTTAATTTTTTGAGGGAACTGTTCCTTTAAAGATCTGTCAATCAACTCATTAATTAATTCATGCTCTTCATGTTTTACCAGTAAATCCTGTCATACAATGAGGGCATCTTTACCTGAAGTTGGTGATTTGCATCTCTCCTCTGGGGTGGCTGATGCATCATTTCCATCACAAAAACCTGTTGAAAACAAACACGTCTAAACCAAACAGCCAGATGGAGTCGGTACAGGAAACATCACATAGCACTTAAAACTAATCAATTAACGTACAAAAAATATACTAGTGTTAAACAACGACATAAAGAAGAATGCAGACAGATATAAAGAGAAGGACAAGACCTTTGATGAGTGCCATGTGACTTACTGAGGTAAGAAGAATGAAGCTTTTTCACAGATTCAGAATAAAAGTTAGAGAGGCCGGACATGCAAGACTTCTTATGCAGAGTGTCTTTACGAAACCACAGAGAGAGACGAATATTGAAAGGGTGAGACAAAACAATGACACAAAATCAAATGAACAGCTGAAAGGCCTTTGAACTCCCTAGATTCCAGAGACTGGATTCAGGACAGTTTGGATGCATAAATGAGTGAACTCCAAAAATATGCCAGTTCATACAATTCAAACCCCAAGTATGAGCAATAGCACTAGCGATTACGGTTACATAATCAAAAATTGCTTTATCAAACACTATTGGTCAGATTTTCTGTATTCAATCATGGGCCATAAATTCAGTCTGTTGGCATCTGTGTATTTCAAAGACTGAAACTCAGATGAGTGAACAACTAAAAGAGCATGCAAAGAACAAGGGAGAGAAAAGAACAAACATCGGCGCTCCTGTTTTTTGAGCATATGGATCGGAAGACTTTCTAAGATCAGGAGCAGATGGTTCCTCGACCAGAGATGACCACCTGCAGGAGCATCATGGGCCCTACACTGACACTGCTTTACTTTATCAGAGAGAAAGTGATACACATAGACTGACAACATGCAGAGGTTATGAATATTGGCGGGAAGATTTTTGTTCACCTGCCGAAGGCTGTCTGGCTTTGCGGGGTGAGCGTGGCTGTCTGTGGTGAGGATCTGTTGAGCCGTACAACTCGGCTGTGCTCATGTTCAGAAGAAGGGTTTTCTGAAGGTAATCGACCACTGCAAGTCCGTTACCGTTGCCAAATGCAACTCTGTAAAACACATAATACACTATGGGTCAAAAAGTTTGGAATCATTACGATTTTTGTGTGTTTGAAAGTCTCATTTGCTCACCAAGGCTGCATAAGTTTAATAAAAAATGTATTTAAAATCGTGAATTATTCTTGTAATGGCAAAGCTACATTTTCAGCATCATTACATCATTTCAGTGTTTAGTGTATTCCAATATGCCGCTCAAGAAACATTTTTGCGAATGGCCATTTTTGTGGCGAGTTACGTTTGTGCGTTTCAATAGTGTTAAAATACAGTTCAAATTCCACTAAATCATAATTAAGAACAACTATTCAAGTATTTACATGCATGCTAGGCTTAAATTTGATGGATTATGACACATAAAACTTGTCTGAAAGATAACGAACAGCTGTTGTAGTGAAGTTAATAGGTAGACACTCAGTCTATGTGCTAGTTCTGGATTTATCACCAAGTTCACTCAGGTGTGTCGGCCAGAACACCTCTTAAGGCCAAATGTTCCAGAGTATGAAATAAATAGTGGAGAAATAATTCTGATTCTGTTTCTTTATTCCTCTTTCTTGCAATTCTGTGAGTATTGGTGTGTGTGTGTGTGTGTGTGTGTGGTCTCTATAAAGAGAGAAACAAATTACAAATGAATAAATCAAACATAGCTATGCATGCACTCATTCCTCTCTATGCACTAATATACATTACTAAACAAAAGCAAACAATAATCAGCATATAACTATACAGTATATCTCTTAAACTCTAATACTGTAAGAATAATATAAAGATTCAAACACTTATAAAGGATCCTCAGATTTTCCATTATAAGTAAAATTCTAACATCACTTACTTCTTATGATACTCAACCACAAAGTACTGATCAATCCTAACAAATATAAAGGATAAACACATCTAAACACGATATTACTATCTTTAACCTGACGTACTAAATCAGATGAGTCGAAGCTCTAACGTGAAATGTACTAACGCGAATATAATTAGCACCTCAGTCTCAAATCGACTCCTTAAACTCCTAACTCTTATCTACATCAAATAACAGAAATAACTACTTTAACTAATAATATAATACCACAGTTTTACTTACTTTTTTCATTTACGCACACTCTGAGGGAAAGTGCAGCTCACACAACCGACTGACCAACCGACTATCTCTATCGTACTGCATACTAAGTATGTGATGTCAGATAGTATACAAACCAGCGCGCGCCTCAGCCACCGTTATAAGCGCTGAATCAACGGAAGTCAACGTGAAACATAAACCCTAATATGGTCAACTACACTAAATAATAGCAACACTAAAATAACTTTGGGGCCTTTTCTACAGCTGTTGTGGAAGGATAGCATTTTTAATTGCTCAGTAAACCCATCATAGGTGCAGTAAATGAGTTGGTGTTGTCGTTTGGTGGACTTACAGGCCATACGCAGAGTTGACGGCCAGGCTGGTGATCTGTTGTGGCGGCTCCCCGCTGACCCACACCAGCTGAATGAGCAGCTCCACCTGGTAACCCGGAGACTGTTTGAGAGGAGAACTCCTGACTCTGGCCAAATAGGACAAAGGACACAATTAACTACATGCTAATATAAACATGTCATTCATAAGGCTCTTTCTCACAGCCTATAAATCTGATTCACATCAAAGTAAATGTTGTTGGAAAGGCCATATTAAAGGAGAACTCCGGCGCAAAATAAACATCGGTACCTAGTCGACCGTTCTCTGAGATTTGTTTTCATGATAATCGAATGTAAAGAGGTTTATCTCTAAAACTATTTAGATTATAACGCTAGTATATGGGGGCATATAATAAGTAAAAAGAAATCACTAGTTAAGGCTCAAAATAGCCCCACACTAACACAGTAACATAATGAGGGTTCCTACATGCAAAACGAAGCATTGAGAACTTTGTAAGAGTACAGACCGTTTAATAAGAAGATACTTTATGAAGACAGTGCACTTCGTGTATACAGGCGGTGCCATCTTTGGAAAACGACAAATCGACAAATCGAAACACGAACGGCATTCAACTTGTCGAGACTGTTCTCCAAAGATGGCTCATGCCGTTTTGCATGTAGGGACCCTCATTATGTTACTGTGTTAGTGTGGGTCTATTTTGAGCCTTGTTAGTGGTATTAACTAGCGATTTCTTTTTACTTATTATATGCCCCCATTACTAGCATTATACGCTAAACAGCTTTAAGAGTTAAAACTCTTTACATTCGATTATCATTAAAACAAATCTCAGAGAACTGTTGACTAGGTACCGATGTGTAATTAGACTAAAGGTTCATTTTGCGCCGGAGTTCTCCGATTGTATTCGTCTGAAAGAAGAATGTCTTATACACCTAGGATGACTTGAGGGTGAGCAAATTATGGGCTAATTAAAAATTTTGGGTGAACTTTCCCTTTAAGTTATTGTTTGGGGCGGGTAATTGTGAAACTGATTGTACTTGAGACAGGGCACGTTATCTCGCAGGCCGTCGGAGGAGTTGTTGCTGCTGGTGGAGGGGTGGGACTGAGGCAGGCTGGTCTGAGGGCTGGATGATGTTCCTGGGGTGGAAACGGCAGACGCCTGCTCTCCTCCGCCCTCAGGAGACTCCACTTCATTCAGTTCACACTGCATACGCACCTCCAGCAGCTACACACCAGAAAAACTTTCATTAACTCTGCACACAGATTTACATGAACATATGCATAGATCCGCATGTCTATAAATGTCTATTCCATTGTTCTCCTTTATTTATTTTTTATTTTTTTAAATAATTTATTTGGACAGAAAAGTACACAGATTTTGACCATTAACACAAAATTATCTCAAATTACCACAAATATGACTGTCCTCAAAATAAACAACATAAATGTATTAAAATGAATGATATGGACGATTATATGGTAACACTTTACTTGAAGGGGTGTGCATAAGACTGACATGACACCTTCATAATCATGACATGGCATGAGTCTTGAATATGAAGTAAAGTTTATATATGTTTATGAGTGTCTTTCACTCAATAATGACATTTTGAATACAAATATGACATTGTTTAAGATGTCTTTGTTATGACATCTTGACATAAACCAATACATCATAACCTGTCAGTGTCTTTGCCATGACAACTTGACATTAAATTAAGTTAAACTGTCATGAGGCCATTATAACTGTGTCATGATGAATATTTTTCGTGACCTCAACTACAGTGGTACTTATTTAATTTGTCATTAAAAAGTTATAATGGCTTCATTACAGCCAATGTCAAACAGTTTAATGTAAATGTTAACCAATAAAGCTAGGTGGTTTCTTAAGTTTGATCATTAATCTGCTATGTCATGTTGATGACAGGTTGTGTTGTCTTAGTAATGTCAAGTTGTCATGACAAAGACACTGACAGGTTATGATGTATTGGTTTATGTCAAGGTGTCATAACAAATCTCAAACAGTGTCATATTTCCATTAAAAATGTCGTAACTGAGCAAATGACACTAAATGACAGTTGTCACAAACATGCATAAAACATGCATATATATACTGTATATATACATACAAAAATCAACACAAAAATAATGTATTGCTTGAGCAATCTCCTAGGGAGCCTTAATATTATATAACACTGCTAATCAGGACAGGAAGATATTTTCCAGGCATGTAAGGATGAAGGAGAGTGTTACCCGATGTTAATTACATTTGTAATATTTATGTGACGTTACTTCAACATTAATTTATTCAGTCCTTCAGTGTGAAACCTGCTCATTAAAAAAGCAAGGTTTTTAGGATTAATAACCATAAACAAGTGAGCGCTTTACTCATTTGTGTGGATGCAGCATATGGTAGTTTAACTGTTGGAAATCATGTGTCAAAACAACTTAATGTTTAATGAAATATCCTGCAGTGTGCATACTAAACTCAAACTCTAAAACGGCTTTCAACGGCATTCTTCTAATTGCATTATAATCACCATGCAGTGTTTTAGGACCTCATATTAATATTAATCCTGTGTCACACAGATCATTTAAAATGAAAACGTGAAATAAAAGATTAAAAGTGGTGAAAAATGAATCAAATGGTGACCAGTTACATCATCTAAAATGTATCTTGTTCATATAATACACATATAAATGTCCTGTACTAAAATGGGTCAGACCTGGACCTCTTCAGTGGTAACTTCCTGTTTGCTGAACCTGTAGACGATGACATGAGCCGATACTCCAGCCACACAGAGCACACGACTCTCTGGACACCAAGACAGGATCTGGATGGCGAACGGATCTTCATCCACAATGTCAGTGGTGGATTTCTCCTCTTTACTACGGGGCTTCTCAAACACCTTTGCTGTTTTTAGCTTATACAAAACCTGCAGCATTACTGACAGACACAACAGAGTAAACGTGTTACCAATTATCTTTATTATTAGCTGTTGTTAATCATTTTTGTTTTAAATACATTTGGGGAGCATTTTCAGAAGTCTGCAAAATGGATGTAGACAAGTTAAAATGTTTTAAATGTAGCTGAGAATGCTTTACTCTTATTAGTAAAAATATCTATTCTTTAGACATCTGCTGAATTTATATCTACAGAACAGAATCTACATGTGACGTCCAAAGTAAGTGTTTGTTTTCTGAGACAGAAACTCACATGCTGAGGAATCCCAAAACTTGATAGATCCATCAGCATGCCTGGTGTGTCAGGAAGAAAGAAAGAAACCAGTAACAGCCCTGAAATACTGGCTATGCATTAAAAAGCATTTCACGTCCAACAAGTATAAAAGGTGTCCCTTGCTAATCCAATTACTAAATGTGAAAACGCTTCGAGCAAAGAGTTTATGTATGCGTTTAAGAGATCCCTTACCCAGTGACGATGATCTCTGAGAAACTTAGTGTTCCCTGGCCCCAGTTACCTCCACTTATTGGCCACTCCTGCATAAACACAGATTTGTATCAGTCAAATTGTATAGGCCCTATCATGCTTTTGTACATAATTAACTTTCTTTAGTGTGTAATGTTGATGTTTGAGCATAAAAAAGTTACAAAGCACAAAGTCCCTCCTAGTGATGTATGTCTCGAGACATACATCTTTTTTTTAGCTACCACTTTTACGTGGTTTCGGTCTTGTCACGGCCTTGGCGGTCTTTGGTTTTGGTCTTGTCTTGGTCTCGCTGTCTCAGACCGACATAGAGGTCGGGGGATTTAGCAATACAATACTACAATATTCACGACGATATCCGCAACGGATTGAAGCAAGCATCCGAATGAAGAGAGTGCGTTAGGCGCGAGTCACACAAGAAAACACCATATCCGCGCCACTCTCTGGTCTTGGTCTGGGTTTAGGTGGACTTGACTACAAGTCTAGTCCCTCCAGAGGGAGTTATTCTCTATATTTAATTAGTGCACACTGTTTCTGAACTCCCTGAAACGCCTCCATTGTAGTCTTGAGTTTTCTTCTGGGAATGAACACATCACAATATTTCTCATTTAAATAATTCCTGCCAAAGGCATACGCAATATAAAGGGGCGGGGCCTAGTTGAGTTAGTTAGTAGTGCGTTGAAACTCGTGGTTAATGTAAGGGGCGGGACATATCCTAAACACGCTTGAAGTGGTTAACCAATCACAGCTCACTGGACCAGCTGACCAATCAGAGCACATTGTGCTTTTCAGAAGGACAGGCTTCATAAAGACTAGGGGTCTCATTTATAAAGCATGTATAGGCGCAAAACGGGGATGGAAACGTACGTACGACAGTTTCCAAGCAAAGGTTGTGATCTATAAAAAAAACTAACTTGACGGGAGAATGTGCGCACCTTTACGCAAACTTTGAGCCATCCGTGCGTACGCCCATTCTGGAGACAAAGGAAATTGGCGACACCGATGGTGAGCTGGAGTTAAATGTCTTTTTGGTCACTTTTACTGTATATCGACAATCTAAAGAAAATTTTAGCCTATAGGCTACAGAAAGATAATAACCTACAAATATAATTTCACTCACCAAGCCTATCACTTGAAGACAATGTCCGCGCCAGCAAGGGCATTGGACTGTTTAGTGAAACTGATCATTACTGAGAAGTTAAAAAAAAAAAGTTTTATTCAATAAATAGAAATATTTATTTGTTGTGGATGAACACTTTTGAACACTTTCCCTCTGGCATGCTGTGTTTTAATGTTTCAACTAGAGATAATTGCTAATCATGATAAAGCAGATTGTCTGAGAAAATAGTTCCATCCAAATAATGCACAACCATGTCTCTGCTTCCATTAATTCCATTAATTAAAAATACTGTTTGGCCAGTGGAAAAGATTGAGAAAATCTTTCTGTAAAATGTATTTTACACTATTTGATTTATTCATTCAAAAACAAGGCAAGGATATAGAAGGCTATATACTAATAATAATTTATTGTGACAGTTCCCTGTGATACTTTTACAGAGTTCGGTTTGCAAGTTAATTTCTATGGTTTCTGATTTGATTACATTCCTCTGTCGTTTTTTAGGTACCCTGTAATCTCTGTGTATTTATACCCTTCATTTCCTTTTTTCGTTATCTTGTGTCCTCTTAGTTTTACTTTATTGTTGTTTATAGCTTTCCAGTGTTCTGCATTTCTCCAATATAGTGATTAAAGACTTATCAAGTAAAAAAAATTATAATAATAATAATTTATTGTGACACAGCACATCAGTATTTCATACAGTATTTTCCTAACGTCTTGTACCTTAAAGGATTAGTTCACTTTTGAAAAAACTTTTGCTGATAATTTATTCACCCCCATGTCATCCAAGATGTCCATGTCTTTCTTTCCTCAGTCTTAAAGAAATTTAGGTTTTTGATGAAAACATTCCAGGATTTTTCTCCATATAATGGACTTCAATGGGAACCGGATGGTTCAGGTCCAAAAGATACTTAATAACAGTTTCAGATGCAGCTTCAAATGTCTTTAAACGACACCAGACGATGAATAAGGGTCTTATCATGCGAAACGATCGGTTATTTCAAAGCTTATTCCAAAAATGTATCTTTTCTAAGGACAAATGCTAGCCTTTCTCCATTCTGTGAGGCGCGTTTGCAACGTCACGTAGTACGTAATTACGTTCAAAAGGTCACGGGCGACGTAGCCGGAAGTACAGAGTCAGAGTGTTTACAAGTTGAACGCATAGGTTGAACGTGAAAACTAACTCAAACGCCGTTTACAAAAAAGGAATTAAAAGGTAAAACAACGATGTCGGACTATTTTGATTCTGTACTTCCGGCTGCGTCGCCCGTGACCTTTTGAACGTAATTACGTAATACGTGACGTTACAAACGCGCCTCACAGAATAGAGCTAGGCTAGCATTTGTCCTTAGAAAAGTTACATTTTTGGAATAAGCTTTAAAATAACCGATCGTTTCGCATGATAAGACCCTTATTCATCGTCTGATATCGTTTAAAGACATTTGAAGCTGCATCTGAAACAGTTATTAACTGTCTTTTGGACCTGAACCATCCGGTTCCCATTGAAGTCCATTATATGGAGAAAAATCCTGGAATGTTTTCATCAAAAACCTAAATTTCTTTTAGACTGAGGAAAGAAAGACATGGACATCTTGGATGACATGGGGGTGAGTAAATTATCAGCAAAAGTTTTTTCAAAAGTGAACTAATCATTTAACATGGTATCACGTGGATGAATAATATATGCAAATGATATGCCGATTAGGATATGCGTGATATATGAGGATAGTATTTAAACTAGGCGTTGTAAGGAGATGCATGTACGCACAATCTTTGGCTGACTGGTTCTGGCTTAAAAACCTGGTTTTATAAATCTGTATATTTTTTGGCGTACACCATTTTTGGCTTTCGGGCGCACGTACACTTTTAGTAAGGATCCTGCGCACAGTTTTATAAATGAGACCCCAGAACTAAACAGAGCGATTCTGACAGACTGGGAAGAGAGGTCCTGCAACAATGTTAAATATGTAAAAAAAACTAATGTGTGTGTGTGTGTGTGTGTGTGTGTTTTTACATTCAAGCATGAAAACCAATTCTAATAGACCTCAAAACGAAATCCGAACGTTGTGAAAGGGCATAACAGGTTCTCAGCGGAGGGCAGAACGTTACCTTCTTACTGAAGCCCTGTCTTTTTTGTTTGGAGCCCACTGAGTAAAGTGCAGGAATGATTTCAGCAGGACAGTCCGCATAATATTCGCAGCAGGTCACCGGAGACTCGTGGATGGACAGAGGATACGGATTCTCAAAGATCGGATACCTGCACAGAGAGCCGTTTAGAAATCAACTGTGCGCAAAAGATTAGAGTGTCTCTCCCGTTTGGTTTTCACTTACCCAATCTGTGCAAGATCAATAACAACCAAATCCTTCTCCAGCAGGACGACGACGGCATAAGGCTCCTGGAAATCTGTGGAAATACAGAAGGAACAATTATTTAAAAACTTAGATGAGACATCTTTAAAAAAAAAAAAATACCATTTATTTTTCCTATATTTTATATTTTTATTGGATTTTAGCACTTGCGTCCAAATTACAGTTCATTAGATTAAAAACACTATTATTATTATATCGCCCAGCCAAACATTTAGCACTTTGTCAAGTTCTAAATTTGTAAAGATTTAAAGATAATGAAAGAATCTTTTTTTCGTATTGCCTCTTGTTTTTAAAGGCACTGCTGAACATACAGTAAATGGGAAAATCCAGCGATAGGTGGGGCAGTGACTTGCCGTTTGGATATGGGGTTTCACACAGCGTAAGGAAATCCACTATGGAGTAGTCCATCTCCAGCACTGCAGTGCTTTTCCCATGCATCACAGTCAGACAGGCTCGCCTACCCACTGTATCATATGACAAACCTCCACACAGTATCATGAATGGTTCCCTTAACAAAACAAATGAACAAATCTCAATTTTCCATGATGCAAAGGGAAAGCCAAGCCGGAAGTAAAAACAAATTAGTGCTTCATTCAGAAGGAGTGGAATGAAGAAAATGATTAAATGCAAAACTTTCGTATCCAAAAAGAATTGTCATATTAGCTTTTTATTTTGTCAGTCCTCTGTAAATCATCATGTCATCCCTATAAAACAGAAGCCAGACAGTCTCTCGCAATGCAACGCTGCCTGCACAAGTCTTAAACCAATGCATCATGCTCTGTTTGTTTCCTAAATGCAGCCTTACCCGACCCTGGTAGTTTTGTACTCCACTTTCAAGATGGGTTTGCAAGGCTCCGGCTTCTTTCCATCCTTGGGCTGTTTACCTGGGAGAGAATATACGACAATTCACCATGACGTCACAACAGTAATAGACGTTCTTCCGGGTGGCAAAAGCCGAAGTGTTCCTATGGCAGCGCTAGTAAACTGCACCGTCAAATGTAAAAATGTAATCATATTTTTTTTATTGAATATAATGCGTTTATTTTTTTAACAATTGTTTTTAATGATACAAGTTAAAAATATAATAAATATGTAATATAGTAGGCCTACACATAATTAGTAAAATACTCTCTAGCTCATTTTTCTTGCCAAAATAATGTGCTATAGCCTATGATGGTCATTAAATGGCTTTCCTGAGGTAATTGTTATGCGACAATTGTTCTCCAGCTGTTTGCGCGGTTGAAAAACACTGTTTGGTCGATATTATATATGAGGAATATACTGTACATGTCGTTAAGTTGCGTGTGAAAATGGATGTGTGACGTGAGAGCGTGTGAAAAGTGACAATTGCGTGAGTCTCATGGTCAATGTGTGAGAGTGGTCAGGCCTCTTTTACTTCAGGCAATGAATCAGATCTTCAAAAGAGACAAGTTTACTAATATTAGTCTCGAATGATAGTCCCGGCTGAAGATAAACGGTCTGCTATGATTTTGTAGATGTACCGTTTTGAGAAACGAAGCAGAGTTGAAAAGGGGTTGGCAGCAGAAATGAAACATTGGATGAATCATATAATTTAGGACATCGTTAAGATTTCCTACTTTTGACGCATTTACACAACGCTCACTCGCTATAACCTCCTCACCCACAAGAAATCGATACAACCCCTACACCTTTTGCTGTAAATCTGGCAGCGCAACCCCAAACACAAGATGTTTTCATCATTGATTCAACTTTGATTAACAACAATGTGTTTAACTATGTAACTGTTACAGTAGCCGGCTGGATCTCTTCAGTTAGTCAGTAGAAACCGCTCGCGTTTTCTCGGTGCCTATTGTTTACAAACATTCTGAAATGCCGTATTGCATGTTAAACAAGGTGTGCATGTAAATATACTAGGGGTGGAACGGTACACAGAAGTCACGGTTCGGTTCATACCTCGGTTCAGACCTCACAGTTCGGTAAGATTTCGGTACAATGGAGGGAAAAGCAAAACAAAAATGCAGGCATTGTATTTTTTAAATAACTTTTATTAATAAGGGCATTGAACCAGTTAATTTGCAGTGCACTGACAATAGTTATATAATTAGTTTATTAATTAAATGAATAAAAAGACAAAAAGACCTTGCGATATGTTTGGTAATTATTTTGCTATATTTCAGATCAATATATTTGTTTGCCTTAATTTTAATAAATATTATTAGTTAAAAATGTCACATTATTCTCATCTGAACTATAAATAATTGATTTCCGTATAAAATAATACCATTAAAAACACATTCGATTTTCTTTTTTAATCAATGTAGAATGTGTAAGATTAGTGCTCCGAGGAATATGACGAATGTACAAAAGATGGGACCCTAAGACTGTTTTGAAATGGAATTGGATGAATATGTTTTGCTTTTAAAACCGTGTGTATGTGATTTTGGTTGGGTGACAGTTGTAGGTTACAGTTTGTCAAGAGTTTACAGTGTGACAAAAGCACAATTTTGTGTTTTATTGCGAATGTACACAAATATAAGAACAGTTTTCATGTTTCCACTGTTCTATCGCGCTTCTCTCTCTCTCTCTCTCGTCTCACGTCTATTCGCGTCTATCGCATCTAGTTCGACACTAGTCCAAAGCGAGGATGCGTGAGGTTGTGCTTTATAAATAAATGAATGAATGAATATAAAGCCAACGTTTTGAATGAATATAAAGCCAACGTAAGTGAACGCGCGTTCAGAGCAGACGGTTCGGAGCTAGCCGATGGTACAGATTATGTGTCCCTAAAAAACCCGCATATCTAACAGTAGTTCCGCATTACATTAATTAATACGCACGCGAGTTTTATTTTTTTTATACCGTGTATTCTCCGTTTAAATTCGTGCACTGAACCGTGACGCCCGTACCGTTTCGGTTCAATACGAATACATGTACCGTTCCACCACTAAAATATACCTTCACTTTTTTTCTCTCTTTTTATCTCCAGTATTTGTGTATTTTAATCATGGGAACAAATCAAGGGCAGGAATCATTAAAGGGATACTTTTTTTTGTAAATAGGCTCATTTTACCACTCCCCCAGAGTTAAACAGTTGAGTTTTACAATTGTCAAATCCATTTAGCCGATTTTCTGATATTTAGAAGAATATCAGTAACCAGAGAGTTTCTGGTCTCATTGACTTACATAGTAGGAACAAATATATACTATGGAAGTCAATGAGACCAGAAACTGTCTGGTTACTGATATTCTTCTAAATATCAGAAAATCGCCTGAATGGATTCGAAAACGGTAAAACGGTAAAACTCGACTGTTTAACTCTGGGGGAGTTGTAAAATTAGCCAATTTCCAAAAAAAAAAAAAAAGTGGAGTATCCCTTTAAGGTTTGTAATTTGATTCCAAAAAATGATTGTTGGTACATCTTTAAGCAACAGTATAGATGCAACTCTTTAACACATTAGGGTGGCTTATCCCACATGTCCCATTCATATCTTTTTAAAACGAACAATTTCTGATGATTCATTTCTGTGGACAGACTGAGTCTGAGGTTTTTCAAAATCAGTCGACTTTGGTCATACAGATAAGTGTTGTACTCTGTACCAACTTCAGCAAGGTTTTATATGAACATGGTAAAATGAAAAAGCAAAAACCGATATGTTGAACAGGAACTGTTTCAGGAATGGCCTAATGGTGTGTGACTGCTCAAGTCTCAGTGTGCTCAATAATGTGCCTTTTTTGTCCTTCGTTATGTATAATTGGATTGTGTAGTGTGCCTTATTTCAGTGAGCACACATAAACGTAATTTTCTAAAAACTATAAACTTGTACATACATGTTGCTCACATATTATTGTAGCAGGGTTTATTGAAAAAGTGTAAACACAGAACATTGATGCGTTTTAAAAACCTGTTTAAAAACAAACCTTTCCAGTTCATTTGTGCTGCTAGTGGCACACAAATGACACACTTGACCTATGATATTTGATATTGATATTTATTCTGTGCTCCCTGAACCTCTGAACCTGAGGAACTTGGAAGAGGAGTTTGTTTAGGCAGAAGCTTACCATGCGGTGTAATGATCTGGGCAGGCTTGGCAGGAATGCGTACATTCCATGTGGTAAGTGTGCCATCTGAGTGACTGCACACAAACTGTTTCCCCTCATGATGCCAAGCCACCGAGTGGATCGCCTACAGGCCAAACAAAGGATGAGTAATCAACCACAAGAAAACCAGGTCAGGCAAACTACGGTTCACGGGTTGTGA
This sequence comes from Pimephales promelas, assembly GCF_016745375.1. The sequence continues at coordinate 435,535 of NW_024121187.1, forward strand.
CAGCAAATACGAGTCGACAGTAATAAACATACATCTACAAAAAAAAACATCTTAGTTCTGTTCTGTTCTTGTGGAATAATTTACTTCCTGTAGACTAGAGAAGTTCATTTGAGCACTCTAAACACCACTTTGACAAACGTATTTCACCATTAACCGCATTTATGTAATTGTATGATGTGAATGACAAATTACCAACAAAAATGATGTCACAACTAACCCTAAAATTACAAAAATGTGTACAGTTGTAATTGAAGTACTTTATTGTGTTAAAGTGAATAATTATTGCAGTTATTGTTTTCATGATCAATCACTGATGTCATATCTGAGTACCAGGACTCCGGACTGTTTTGAGAACAGTAGCACAGATGACACTAATTTCTTTAATTTAATGTAAAAAAAAAACAACCGTTTATTGTTTTGCATTATTAAGTTGCAGTAACTAATAATATTACATGATTATTTCTTGGAAATGCACATTTGAGTAGAGATGCAGAAAAAAAACTTTTATAAACAACAATAACATCTGAGAATGTAAAAAAAAAAAAAAAAAAAAAAATTATATATATATATATATATATATGAAGAGTTCAGATGCAAAAGCCTCTAAGTGCCATTTGAAATTTTCTTCTAGAATGATCATTTTTCTCAAGCTTGTATATTTAAGTTCAGTGATTTCACTTAAATGGCAATGATAATTACCTATTAATTGTTATTTAAGTGAAATTACTGAACTTAAATATACAAGTTTGATAAAAATCATCATTAAAGAAGAAAATTTCTAATGGCATTTAGAGGCTTTTGCATCTGAACTCTTCATATATATATATATATATATATATATATATATATATGTTTTTTTGTTTTTTTGGTCATGACATTAAAAAGAACATTTAACTTGAATAGTTTTAAAATGGTGCAAAAATGTGAAGCACTTAAAAGTCCTTAAAAAAAGTGCAAAAGGATGAAATGAAAAATGTAAAAACACTTGACTATGGTTACAGTTAGCATTAATACATTAAAGGGATAGTTCACTTTGAAATTAATTTTGATATGTTTCAGCTTACCTCAAGGGCATCCAAGATGTAGGTGTCTTTGTTTCAACAGTATTTTCAATTTTGATATTTTTAGGTCAAACCGTTCTTGTCTGTCAGTCATATAATGGAGGTATATGGGGTCCACCCTCAGAGTACTTGGATGTGGACGATATAAATACTGTTCGTTTTCTCACACAAACTGCTCGTTTCGTGTCTTAGGCCATCAATGTGTACTTACATTTACGAGTCATTAAATCATGTTTAATTTGGACTTCTCTGTGCATGCTCTTTGAGGAGGACCCCATATATCTCCATTATATGACTGACAGACAAGAACGGTTTGACCTAAAATTATCAAAATTGAAAATACTGTGGAAACAAAGACACCTACATCTTGGATGCCCTTGAGGTAATCTAAAACATATCAAAAATTAATTTCAAAGTGAACTATCCCTTTAAATCCATGGTGAATGTTGGTGATTTGTGGACTGAAAAGCCTTCTATATCTCATTCATGGCACAAAAGTTCTTTTCACACTTGAAATATTTAACCCTGGGTCATTCTAAACCTGGGGTAAACTGAATCCTTGCTTCACATTTCACACTTCTCATAATTTACCCGGGGTTGTCAATTAATCCTGGGTATCCATAAGCTGATGTTTCACATTGTACAGTCACTAACCCTGGGTTAAAGTTCTTATTTGTGGGGTCAGTGTCATTGATTGGATGAACACAGCATGCAACCTGTTTACTTTAGCTCTAGCATTGCACATCCTCGTATTGCCGACTGTACTATCGAAATGCACGGAGGCAACTGTAATCTACAAAAACAATGTCTCACCTCGTCATAGTTGTACCGATAGTCAGCCTTCTTCGACTTCAAGTCCCACAGCACAACTATTCCACACTCAAAACCAATTAAAAGCTGCAAAAAAGAAACACAACTTTTCTAAAATGGTGCAAACTAAAAGCAGAGCAATCAGGAGATATATTTAATCTTCATACTTTCCCTTCGTCCATGGGGTTATCGCTGATATGAACTACAGGTCCAGGGTGAGACTTTGAGGAACTGTTGAAGAGAGGTGACAGTTTATAGGGTTTTGACAAGTAGAAAGGCTGGAAGCAAAGATCATGTGTGTAAATATTTGAGCATAAGATATTTAATTAGAATCACAGCTCATGGTGTCTGTTCATGGAGAGTCCGACTCTTACAGTTCAATGGCTTTGTTCCACATGATGACATAGCCTGAGAGGGTGAAGGACTCCACATTGACGATGTGAATGTTCCCTCTTTCCGTGCCCACGTAGAGCCATTTACTCTGAAACGGCAAATGGCAAAACGTGATCCTGCCAAAAGACAAAGAGAGAACTGACCTTAATCAAAGTGAAATACTCACTGCGATTATCTCATACGATAGTGAACATTTGACTGATTTGTGTGTCGTGACGCATTAAGGATGAAATGGCAATATCAGCAGAGTGTAACCTGGCAAAATGAACGAGTCACGTTTGATAAATCAACTGGTATTACTGTGGACGACTGTGCATTACTGCCATTGTGTGTCTTGTGAATGGGACAGCAATCAAGTCTATATGCATTTAAGGACACTTGAGAGCACTGTCCTGCCCTCTTGTCTCTGAACAAACATTCATTTCAACCCTTTATTCTGAGTTGGTCTGCTGATTAGCAGTCAACTGGGCACTTTGCCCAGGTAAAGGCCAACTTTTGCATTTTCTGAAGAAAACGTGAGTGGTGTTTGCCTGTGCAGTATTTTGGGTGGTCACTGGGGTGTTGCTATGCACTTGATAAGGTTTTTAGAGAAAGGATGCTTTGAATAAACCCTAAATCCCAAATATGAGCAATAGTAGCAGTTAAGAGTTTGGAGATTTGGTGAAAAAAAAATCAAATTGAAACTTCTCTCCTAACAGTGATTTTAAAAAAATCCAGTTTTGTTGTGCTTGTTCGTAAGGATGCTAATTTTTGGTCAAAAATGTGTGATTATATATGAACATGGGAACAAAGTTATTATTATTTTATAAAAATATAAACATTACTAAATATAAACAAAATAAGAAATACTACTAATACCACTTGTCATATTTTACTGTAAAAAATAATAATAATAGGATAATAATAATAATAATATTTTACAATACAACTCTATAATATTTACAATAATAACATTTATGACCTATATCCTTCTTTTTTAAATGTCAAATCATCTAGCATTTATTTTAATGGAAAACAGCAGGTTTTTTTTTTTTTTAAAGGAGTAGTTCACTTTTAAAAAAAAACTTTTGCTGATAATTTACTCACCCCTATGTCATCAAAGATATCAATGTCATTCTTTCTTCAGTCGAAAAGAAATTAAGGTTTTTGATGAAAACATTCCAGGACTTTTCTCCATATAATGGACTTCAATGGGTCCAAAAGACAGTGTCAGTGCAGCTTTAAACTGTTCAAAGGGCTTTAAACGATTCCAGACGATAAATAAGGGTCTTATCAAGCGAAACGATCGGCCATTTGAAAAAAATAACAAAGTTTAAGTTTTAGAAGCTCAAATGGTCGCCTTGCTCTGTTAGGGTTAGGGTTGGGGTGTGATGCACGTTCGTGACTCTCCTATTCGAACTCGTTCATGAAAATCACAACAAATCAGAACAAATCTTTTCCCGAGTCAACTCGTTCATTTCGTTCGTTATGACACGAACAAAGATGTGTTCATTTTGATAAACGAGTTCGAACAGGAGAGTCACGAACGTGCGTCACAGAACAGAGCAAGGCGACCATTTGAGCTTATAAAACTTAAACTTTGCTATTTTTTTTTAAATGAGCGATCATTTCGCTTGATAAGACCCTTATTCATCGTCTGGAATCGTTTAAAGCCCTTTGAACAGTTTGCAGTTTGCACTGAAACTGTCTTTTGGACCTTGAACCGTTTGGTTCCCATTGAAGTCCATTATATGGAGAAAAATCCTGGAATGTTTTCATCAAAACCTTAATTTCTTTTCGACTGAAGAAAGAATGACATGGACATCTTGGATGACATGGGGGTGAGTAAATTATCAGCAAAAGTTTTTTTTAAAAAAGTGAACTACTCCTTTAAAGCTTCTCTTTTGATGATAAGCGCTTCTCAATACAAGTTTGAGAAGATGACTGGAGTATTTTGCGTTCCCAAGTGCACATTAAAGCGACCAAAAGCAGAGCAGATGCACAGATGGAGTTTGTGAGGAACAGCATTTTACTGTGAACCGAGCTGCTCTAAGACGCTGCAAACACCGGTGGGTAATGAACTGCTCACATGTAAAAGAACCCATCGCCACATTTCACTCTGAAACACGCAGCACATATATTTAATATAGATGTGCATGGTTTACTTGTGTGCAGAATGCTTACCTCTCCCGATTAAATTTAAGAGAATGGAGAATGGCAGGGATTTTTTGCCTCAGATTCCACAAATGAATACTGTCATCTGCCAAAGCACTAACCAGCGCCCCCTATGGACCAAACACACACAAAAAGAGAGCTCTAAATCTGTAATACACTGCATATTGTGCATATTATTCATTTTAAATGACTAAATATTAAACCAAAAGGGATAAAAACCAGAAGAGAAAGTAAGAATGATGAAATGGCCATACGGGGACAGGGCAGAACTTACTTCATTGACAAGAAACTCCAGCTGGATGACAGCCGATCCGCTCTCATGCTGGCAGTAACACTCCACTCCAGCTCGGCCGAATCTACAGGCTCAGTTAAGGTACATACACCACTGAACACCTCAGAGTACCTGTCAAATGTGCTAAATCCAAAACACCATTATTGTATATAAATACATTGCAAAATGAAAGAGATATTTCACTCAAACAGTAACATTGTCATCATTCACTCACCCTCATATAATTTCATTTTTTTGCTTTTGAGGTGAGATTTTAGGAAGGATTCATTACGATGAAACTAGCTGGTGATTTTTCCCACCAATGGGGGGTGGGGGGGTGGAATCACCAAAAAAGCAATCCATATGCTTTCAAGTCTTTACAAGTCATACAAAGTCTTTGTGTGAAGAAGAGGTGCAAATTGATATTATTCTTATATGCGTTTACAGCAAAAAAGCACTGATTAATGCATGTCAAATTTGAGAGATGTTCGAGAGCTCCTTCTTGGAGCTTTGCAGTAAAAACCATCACTTTTCTTTGAACAGAAAATAGCTCCAACTTTCTTACCCTTTTGTGTTTCAAAAAATAAAATAATACAGAGTTGGACTATATGAATCATGACTATATGGGTCATGAACTGGCTTTTTACAATTTTATTATATTGTTGTCTTAGGTCAACTTATGACGTTCGCTTGGTTTTTACATTCAAAAACATCAAAATGAATAAGTAATAGGCTATTTTCTCCCCTAGTTTTGAGCCTAGCTCAAAAACGCTCGGTTTTTATGGGCGTCTCGCACTGAATAGTGATGGGCGGAATGATCCTGAAGTATCGATACTTCGATACTGACGTGGTATCGAAAAGGATCGATCCTCAAATAAAAATATCGATCCAAATGTGTATTTTTTTAACCAGTAATTTTTTATTCATTTAGCACGCAATTCAGTGCGAAAAATAAGCTTTTAAGTGGAAAAATAAGCGAATGTTAGCGGGTAATTGTGTAGGATAGAACCTTTTCTACTAGTCATCTGTATACAAGACGAAACCAATCAATCACAGAGAGCGTTCGATGCTGGTGCTTCGCTGAGCTCACAGGCCCTGTGCGTTTGGGAAACGAAGCCTTGCTTAGATGACAGAGAAACAATGAGGAGTTATTTTGCAATAAACAAACCAAAACTGTACATAACGGTTTAAAATGTTGACGTCAGTAAGATCTTTTTTATGAAATTAATATTTTTAATCAACAAGGATCGATGCATTAAATTGATCAAAAGTGAAAGTCAAGGGTTTTACACTGTTAAAAAAAATCTACTTCATATAAATGCTATTCTTTCAACTTTGTTCATCAAATAATTCTGCTTAAAATGTATCATGGTTTCCAACAAAATATGAAACTGTTTTCAACATGTTTCCTGAGTAGCAAATCAGCATATTAAAATGAATTATCATGACTGGAGTAATGATGCCGAAAATTCTGCTTTGATCACATGAATAAATTAGTTTACTATGGCATAGAAAACAGATAGCCTATGTTAAATTGTAATATTACAGTTTTTACTAAGAGAAATAAAAATCTTAAAGACCCCAAACTTTTGAACAGTAGACTAGTACTAGTAGGCTAGTACTATAATTAGGGTAGTTTTGTAAAAGTCACTGACTAATTAAAGGGGAGTTGAGAGCACAAATAACAAAATAGCTATTTAGGCCTAGTAGTCATGAAAACGTGTTCAGATTTAACAAGTTCAAATGCTTGCTTTTAAAATGAAAAAGTATCGGTATCGATATCGGCGATACTGGCCCTGTATTTACTTGGTATCGGATCGATACAGAAATTTGCAGTATCGCCCATCACTAGCACTGAAGACTTGGAAGTAAACGCCCACTGCTGTGAGTGGATAACAGTTTTGCATATTAAAATGAGTTTCAACTCACCTGTCGATGCACGTGGGGGAAATTGTTTTGAAAACTTTCAATGATGTAAAACGGCAACCGGAAATGATTCGCCCATACATGTTTGACCCAGAATCGCAGGACAATGAACCAACAACACATCAAATACAATGGATACTTCAGCCTGTGACAGCGTGGTAAGTTAATTGTCAATTGTTTATGCTACTTCTAATATATCATAGCCTGACTTCGTCATACTCATATTCTTGTCGGAATATAGTCTGAAACAGCTTATGATTATGAGGCGTGTCTTAACCGAACCAGGAAAAAAAAAACTCTGGCCGTCGCGCGACTCAACCTCAGTGATGTCATGAGTACAGCCAATCATAGCAACGCATGGGTTGAGGACACCAGGTAAATTTTTTATTTTTTTTGCATTTTTTCTCAGAGCAGATCATCGCGCAAACAGTGTGCAGCACTAGTTTCTGTCTGACGTCCATATTCGCGTGTTGTGTTGTTCTCTTCTTCGCTGGGTATTGGCGGACATGCTGTTTCGCGTCATTTCCGGTTTGTTTTATTGCGTGGTTTTTCGTGACAAAACGTGGTTTGTAGACAAGATAGAATCGTTGGGTGACAGAGTTGTTGTCAACTCGTTATTTGATTATTTTCAGGATTTAGACCGTACCGTACTGAGACAGCTCTCATTAGAGTCAAAAATGATTTGCTCTTTTCATCCGATCGTGGATGTATCTCTGTGTAGTGCGTTGTCAACTCGTGTAGTGCGTTACCTCCTGTTGTGGATCAATCACGTTGTGTTGTGTGGTGTGAACAGCTAAACAACTGGAACTCCTGATTTCACTGAGAGCAAGTCATGTAGTGTGAACCGCATAGTTCAGCCCGACGTTTTAAAATCATGTAGCGTGAACAAGGCATTATACAATCACATACATATTAACATTAAAACCTTGCTGAGAAAATTGTTCATGTCATGTTACTTCTCAGCTTACCCATAGACAACAACAAAAAAGAATGCAAGTAAATCAACAGGGTGCAGCACTAAAAGGAATCTGTGTTCGCAGAGGACTGTGCGTCATATCACCGAGGGTCTTGTCCATTGACTTAACTAAAAGGATTATACAAAGTCTCTAATCGGAGTCTTAAGTCTTGTCTGTGAATGCTGTTTCAGCCCTCTGGAGTACAGCACTCTAACTGCTCCCATAAACCCCTTCTCCAGCAGGACAACAGCGACTGTCTAACAGTCAAACAGTCATTCATATTCATCAGCGCTGTGCTGCATTGCATGCTTTCTATGTGCATTTAGAAACAAATGTGAGTACTGTTCCATATCAGTTTTCAGGGCTTCACAACGGGTGAAGAAACTGTCGTGTTGTTGTGCGTTTACCAACAAGAGCTCTTTATATTCATCTTTAAAAAAAAAACCCAAATAAAACATGCAGATAATTTAGAGAGCTTTAATTCAATGTCTGTAAAATGCAAAATGCAATACCGGCGGGTAAAAGAGGCACTCGCTATAGCAATAACCTCAGATTAGAAAGCTACTTATCTGCCAAATGAAAACACTGCAGAACAACATATGGACACTGTGTGTAGTTACCTCAGGACATCTAACACACTTCTAATGCCAGGGAAGGAATTCTCAAATGGTTGACGCTATAAACAGGAAATGGGTTTCTCATCCGTATTGAATCAGCGGTTTCCTGCAGCAATGAACTAATTTCCTCTTGAGTAACTTGCTATTGTGAGAAAACATATAAGACCTGAGAGCCCTACAAGCACACACTGCCAGCTAACAGTATGTGAGGCTTTAAAGTGTCTGATATGTTCACTTTGTGATGTACAGTCATATAACTGTACGTCCTTCCAGCAAACTGTTAAAACAGATCAATTATGGTAAGCAACATTGATAGGGCTGTGCTCAGGAAGACAGCCATTACACTGAAGATAAACTCACCTTGCTGACACAACAGTTTGCGAACAAGACATCACCAGAGATTACAAGAGGGCAATAAACTAAGAACAAGACATGTTCTACGCATTTAGCCTTGTTAATATTTCACTGTAAAACGGTCTGTATAGAAAATGCACTTGAGATTCACAGAGCAGAAACTTATTAAGCCCTTTTGGGATGCAAATTATTTCTCATGTGGATGTCTGTAACTAAAAAGTAAATTACCATGTGACCTCAGTGAAAAACTCGTGCATTCGGACGGCAGTTTATCATCCTATAGACCATTTTGCAAGATGTAAACAAAACTGCAGTTTTTTTAACACTGCATAAATGCTGGGATAAAATACAACCAACAGAACATATAAAACTGAATCAAAAAGATAAACAAACATCTTTAAGCTTTTTTCTTTACATGTGAAATAAAGAAAACGGTTACAAACTGAAACAGGAAGTGTTTCTGGACCAGTGTTGTTTACATCTTGCAAAATGGTCTATAGGAACCCGGGAACACGCTAGCTCACATGGTCAGTCTGCTGTAAATAAAATGCCATATGCTTGGAATAATACAAATAAATTCATATTTAATTTAATAAAAGGAAAACAATGTCCTATTTATGATTTAATTATCTAAATCTCCTGTTTAAAAATAGAAAGCTAGACACGCTATATTTGAAATGGTTTTCTGTTTTGCATTTGAAAAATATGGAGATTAATAAAATCAAGTTAAATTTATGATTAAAGTAATCATAAAGCTGCTTGGTTTACATTTTTAATGTATATATTTATATCTAATATTTTAAAATTGTATAGCATGTATTGCTGTCCATTTCAAATGATTATGTGCTTTTTTTCTCCTTCTCCGGTTTTTGTTCTTAAATGCTCCGCTCACTATGCATAATTAAAATGCGTGAGAATTACAGCGAAACACAAGAGTTACATTATGGTGCTCGGGAGTGGTCAAAAATGATTTAAACCAATCATTTTTTAATTGATCTCCTCTTGTAAACTCGGCTCGGCAATTAAAATGACCACGCAACCTTAGGTAAAAAAAAAACAGTAGGTAAATTGGTTGGTGGGAGAAAAACTGACATTCTGGATTCGGACAGCAATAAAACCTCCTGTAAATGCTGAAAATACCTCACATCCCCATGAGAAACAATTACCGTCTGAATAGGGCTTCAGTCAGCCACTATTATACAGGTGTAAAATCCCTAACCTACCTATTTTTAAAATGTATAACCTTGTGCATTACAAATTCAGTGAGTAACAAGGCACCACTAAATCATAGTAGTGAGCTTTTTTAAGTCGATGGAGCCCTAGCCCTCTATTATAGAGAAAATATGAGAAATACATGAGATATTATGGGCATGAACAATTTGTCAGGCCATTATGGTGCACCATATTTCTTATGACAGAGATAACCAATACTAAAATAAATAGTATAGTATAGCACATATTATAAATCCAAAATTGGTTTAGTCTGTGGTATAGAAAAGAGTTCACAACCTTTAAAATTGAGTAAATAATGCTAATTTGAAGTAAAAATGATTTTAATGACAGAGGAACTTACAGAAAAAACAACTGAATTTCGCATGTGCAAAAACACAAGTGAAATACATACTTTACACATAGGAAACATGTGGTTTTGGAACAGTTCCCATGTGAAATCCATGTGATCACATTGTCTACGTTATCACATGTGGTTTTTCTATAAGTACCTGTAAAGATTAGGCCTATAATGCTTTCAACAACGCTATAATATATATAATGCTTTCAAACTTTATCAACTGTATAAACTAACTTCATAATTTTTACTTGCACTAATCTAGCAAGACCTTTTCTTTTATTTGTCCTCTTTCATAGACAGCTTTTTTATTCTTGCTGTGTATACTTGTTTAAATTCTTAATATTTGAATACTTTTATTTAATAAGTGAATTGCGCTGCTTCTCTCGTGAGAAATTAATTTTGAATGAGTTTCACTGTTTCTCAGCATGTGATTGGCTGTTCGCTACTGATGTCACACCTAAGCTCCTAAACTCGGGATCAAAGCCTGAGTTGACAGAGTTGATGATCAGCATCATGGTACCAACAAAGCCTGGTTGGATTGGTTTGATTTTGTCCACTCGAAACTAATCAAACCTGAGTTTGTTCAACTACCATCATGGTACAGGCCGCTGGATAAGCTTCAAAAGGTACACATGACAGCAATGTGGAACAATTATGATGCAATGAGTATCAATTTGTACAATTTGTTTGTTGGAAAAACCGGGAACATGACTCTGAGAAAATTCATTTCTAAAACTCGTAAATTAAATTTGAGTTTTTAGGTAAATAAAAACTATATATATATAATTTGAGTTTTTAGGTAAATAAAAACTATATATATATATATATATATATATATAGTTTTTATTTACCTAAAAACTCAAATTTAATTTACGAGTTTTAGAAATGAATTTTCTCAGAGTCATGTTGGCTTTGCACCAGGCTTTGTTTTTATTATATTATATTATATTATACATATATTTATATATATATATATTAGGGCTGTGCAAAAATTAATTGCGATTAATCGCATCCAAAATAAAAGTCTGTGTTTACATAATACATTTGTGTGTGCTGTATATAATTATTTTGTATATATAAATACACACACATGCATGTAAATATTTAAGAAAATGTGTTTTCTTTTATATAATATGTATTATGTATTTTTATATATATATATATATATATATATATATATATATATACAGAATTTAAGCGCAAATAATTCTTGAATATATACATGCATGCATAGGTATTTATATATACAAAATAATTATACACCGCAAACACAAATATATTATGTAAACACAGACTTTTATTTTGGATGCGATTAATCGCAATTAACTTTTGCACAGCCCTAATATATATAGTTTTGGTCTCTCTCACATCCCATGTCTTGATGACCTGATGGGAAACCAAACAAGGATGTTTACACAGCAGCCTTGCCTATACCATATTTGGTAAAAGGATAAATAATGGAGGGCTGTTATAAATAAGTTGCCGTGGACCACTGACTCATTATTTATTCATAAGTGTCAGCATCAGGCCCTTGACCAGCCAGTTTCACCTCAGTTTATGCTCTCTGTGATGCTGGATCAGAGCCCAGGGTCAGACTCATTCAGTCCCTCTCCACTTTCCATGGGAGCCGGAGACCAACCCAACAAACAGATCGATGTTCGATTCTATTACTGAACATCTTGATCACCACAAAACCATTACATTACAATAATAGTACAATAATATTCACCCTGACAATGATCAGCAGACTTCTTTCACTATCTTTGGATTTTGAGATGTAATGAGTTCTTGACAGTTTCATGAGATTCACCCTAAAATCCTTCTGATTAAATCTTAAATATTTATATGCTATAACGTAGAACAGAGCACTGTAACGTTTAGGAAATAAACACAAAAGTTGTACTTTCTAAAGAGTCATATTGCCGACCACAATGGATGACTCACTTCAAACAACAGGGGCTTCCGCTGAGAGCAAACAGCCGTGCAATCTGATAAGGGTGCTGTCATTCTATATGCCCTAATAATACAGGACTCAAGTGCAAAAGATTACAATGCAGCTGAAGCAGACAAACTTGTCAACGGTCCCTGCAACCGCTGACATTTGTTTCTGGAAACCGAACAGTGCCAACAAGGCTGAAAAGAGAGAACGAGAGCAAAACAGAGAGGATATATGAATGATGATGAGATAACGGAGAAGGTGACTAGGTCTAGTCAGAGAATTTCACAGCACGAGGTTGTACATCTATAAAAAAAACTGTCATCAGTACATAATTAAAATTCTGTCTCTCTAGCAAAGTACGCTTGAGTAGTTCATTAAAAGAGACTTGTGAAAAACACAATCTATTAACGAGAAAGCGAAAGCAAGTTCATCAAGACTAACTTTGATTGTTGGTTTAACAAAGTCTTGCCTGAAAGCTACATTTACGAGATTATATACGCCTCAGAGTGCAAGCACGCTAATAGGTTGTTGGTAATTTTTTACCAGTGGTTGCTAGGGTGTTGCTAGGAAGGTGTTCTTGTTGCTAAGGTGTTGATAGCCTAATATTATAAACATGGATGGATGGATGGATGGATGGATGGAGGGAGGGAGGATGGAGGGAGGGAGGGGATGGAGGGATGGATGGATGGATGGATGGATGGATGGATGGATGGATGGATGGATGGATGGATGGATGGATGGATGGATGGATGGATGGATGGATGGATGGATGGATGGATGGATGGATGGATGGATGGATGGATGGATGGATGGATGGATGGATGGATGGATGGATGGATGGATGGATGGATGGATGGATGGATGGATGGATGGATGGATGGATGGATGGATGGATGGATGGATGGATGGATGGATGGATGGATGGATGGATGGATGGATGGATGGATGGATGGATGGATGGATGGATGGATGGATGGATGGATGGATGGATGGATGGATGGATGGATGGATGGATGGATGGATGGATGGATGGATGGATGGATGGATGGATGGATGGATGGATGGATGGATGGATGGATGGATGGATGGATGGATGGATGGATGGATGGATGGATGGATGGATGGATGGATGGATGGATGGATGGATGGATGGATGGATGGATGGATGGATGGATGGATGGATGGATGGATGGATGGATGGATGGATGGATGGATAGATAGATAGATAGATAGATAGATAGATAGATAGATAGATAGATAGATAGATAGATAGATAGATAGATAGATAGATAGATAGATAGATAGATAGATAGATAGATAGATAGATAGATAGATAGATAGATAGATAGATAGATAGATAGATAGATAGATAGATAGATAGATAGATAGATAGATAGATAGATAGATAGATAGAGGCATTTTTAGGTGGCTGTTAATATGCTCTGAATGGTGCTAGGACACTACTAGATAGATATAAAAAATATTAATATCTAATATCCTCCAATCTACGGAGGAATCTTGCATCCTTCTCCAACAAGCTTCTGAAAACAGATATACACATAGCACACTAATGACAAGCTCTTTGCGCAATGAAAAAAAACATAAAATTATAGAGCTATTTGACTCCACGGCTTGCACTCTGCCTCTCTGTCCAAGCTGAACTTGAGCCATTAGTAGATTCCAGAGTGATAAAGTAGAGATAGGATCTGTCCAAACAAGATTAAGAACAGTAATCAAACAGGCCCTGGGTGCCTTAAACAAACTGGAGGAGTCTCAAATGGCCGTTATTTAAAGCACTTGGAGTTGGATGCTGCCAACAGCAGCCTACAAGAAGAGCAGAGGAGAGGGTCATAGATCACAGGGCAATCAACACTGAAACAGCGCTGATGATACTATAAATAGCTCTAATCAACTCAATTTATACAGTGCTGAAGCTTAATAAAAAATTCTCCGAGCATGAATTGTAAGGCACCGTTGGCTGCGTAAATAAGCATGTAGAGAGCTGAAGATGATATCGGTTTTCAGCACACAGTTCTTGGGTGGCACTTCCTCATTCTGTTTTTTAATATTTCTTAAAGTGTGGTGAAAATCAAGTTATTAATGATGTTTATGTCTTTTAATATGCTTTAAAGGATTAGTTCACTTTTGAAAAAAACTTTTGTTGATAATTTACTCACCCTCATGTCATCCAAGATGTCCATGTCTTTCTTTCTTCAGTCGAAAAGAAATTAAGGTTTTTGATGAAAAAATTCCATTTAATGGACTTCAATGGGAACCAAACGGTTCAAGGTCCAAAAGAAACTTTAAGTACAAACTGCAAACTGATCAAAGGGCTTTAAACGATTCCAGACGATGAATACGGGTCTTATCAAGCGAAACGATGGCTCATTTATTAAATAAATAACAAAGTTTAAGTTTTATAAGCTCAAACGCTCGCCTTGCTCTGTTCTGTAATACACTCCTGTTCGAACTTGTTCATCAAAATGAACAAATCTTTTTCGAAAGAAACGAACGAATTGATTTGGAAAAAGATTTGTTCATTTTGTTGTTCATTTTGTCACCACAGAACAGAGCAAGGCAAGCGTTTGATCTTATAAAACTTAAACTTTGTCATTTTTAAAAAAAAATGAGCGATTGTTTCGCTTGATAAGACCCTTATTTATCGTCTGGAATTGTTTAAAGCCCTTTGAACAAGTTTGCAGTTTGTACTGAAAGTTGAAGAAAGAAAGACATGGACATCTTGGATGACATGGGGGTGAGTAAACTATCAGCAAAAGTTTTTTGAAAAGTGAACTAATCCTTTAAGACAAACCATGTGCATATTCATAAGTCGACACCATTGCTGAGTATTTTCTCTTGCAGTGAACCAAAGACACGGTTTGAAAACGCTGGTGTTTCTGTCGTCACAAACTACCTTGTAACCAATCACGTCAACGTGCCAGCGGGTCAACAAATCCGTACTTCTCGTTTGAACTGCTTATATTACAGCGCAGCGCGAGCTGAGAACAGGTTTACTCGCAGACCAATCTTGATCACGCGACACCATTACTACACAATTAGCTGTGAGATCTAGTGAGAAGCATTCAAGTTCAGGACAGAAATCTGTAATAAATCATAGATATCCTGACATGGAAACCAGGAGAAACATTGTGCCATGAACGAACAAGTTATAGAAGGCTTTTCCATCCACAAATCACCAAAATTCACCATGGATTAAATGTAGCAATGCAAACTCTAACCATGGTATTGTGGCAGAAATAGTCACTTGTTTTTAGATTACTCCTTTCAGGGTTCCTGCAATTTTTTTGAATGTGATTTTGTGCTTCCCACTTTTTCCAGCACTTCAAAGTTCATCCAATTTAAATAAAGATTTTATTGCGATGACCAAAATTACAACTAAATTTTTCCATTTAAAAATGTGGGCTTACACGTTACTGGGATAATAAAAGTTAATTGTAATTACATCTCAACTCAAGCTAAGCGCTTTGCTATCAAATATGCATTTTAAGAAATAAACATAATTTTGTTAGTTACTGCACTTATTAATGCAAAAACAATAGTAATTATATAATTAATTTAGCTTTATGATGAACCTGCTAAGTTTTCCCGTTCCGATCTTAGTAGGAAGTTCTGTGAAATAGACTTAATTATGTTAAACAGAGCTGAGATTACTACATTCTTGTTGGGAGATGAAAGCACTACCAAACGAATAATATTGAATAAACGAACATGAGTAATTGATGTTTACCTCCTGCACAAATTTGTAAAGATTCCTTTTCACAAGAAGTCACCTGATTTGAGATATAATCTGTCTGCAGCACAAACATGCAGAATAAGTTACACATCAAAGTTTAATATTTGACATTATATTGAATATTTAAGTATGGACTATAAATAGTAACATTTGGCCTTACAAACACTTATACTTATAACCCACAGCAGCAGAGTCAAACTAATTCTACATGCATCATCATTAGCTAATTTTGCACCACAATCTACACTAAATTATATAGTTCACTCACTTAAAATAAAAAACACAACTAATGTATCAAATGTACTCGTCGCATGGTCCCATGCATGAGGAAAGTCACAAGCTTTGCAGCCCTATGACAGCATCACCTGACTTGTTGAAGTCCTTACACAATCACCTGACTTGTTAAAGTTCTTACACATCATGCAGTACTCGTCTTAACTGAGACGGCTGCAAAATAAGAAAAGATGAAACAAAGATGCGTTTTAAAGCAGAAGATGGCAACTTCCTCATTTGGTCAACCACAGTGGTTTGTGGTGTTTCTAAGAAGGGGTTCCAAATCTTTTCGAGTTTTAAACACAGAAGATCCTGATTCATTCAACAAGAATCAATTTGTAAATAATTCATGAATAAAACCTCAAAAATGTGAAGTTTGTAATAGAGCCAGACCGATTTATCGGCAGGCCGATACTATCGGCCGATATTAGGCATTTTCCAAACTATCGGTATCGGCAGTTATAATGGCTGATAAATGAATATTTCTGAAATAATATAAAAACGGACGAAACACGCTTCAACCATGTCATGAGTGTTGGAGTTTTATAGTTTGTCCACCAGAGGGCACTCAACACAGTCCCTGTTGTCTCGCTGAGTTGGTCACGATACACACATTGCTTGAAAAGAACATCCCCATCAGTTCTCTTAACTCAAATAAGCATGACAAAATTTGTGACAATCACGTCCAGTTTTGCTGCTGTTAAATAAGCCGAGAGTGAAGCGGAATTAGCTAGTAATAATTACTAGGTCTGGGTAATAAATATCGATTTCTCGATATTAATCTATTCTCATTTTTATGAACCGATATCGATTCTTAAATCTCAAGAATCGATTAGTCATGTTTCATTTGAATGAATGGGATATTGTATCGCGGCTGCGCGCATTCAAAAAAAAAAAATCGCAATAATCTTTGTCCTTTGTTACTATTGATATGAAACAAAGTCTCAATTTTCAAATTACGTCCATTTTCTTTAGAAATTCAAAAACATAAATAGCGTTTTGGTGCTGTGGCGTGAGACCGCTCTGGCTCAGCTCAAGAGAAGCAGCAGCGCTGATTTCTCTTCCGGGTTAATGATACCAGTCACAGTGCGAAATAAACATGAATGAGCATCTGAAAGTGTGTTAAAACATAGAGTACAACTTATCGAAATCCGCATCATGTCACATTGATTCGCTCAATCAGCGTTTCAACCGTGGAAAGACGTCAGTTAAACAGCTTGTGATCAATGTATCATCATATTTACCTCAGAAAACCCATATAAACTCATTAGTCAGCTAGAAAAAATAACTCTAGAGAGGAGCATTTTGCTAAATATATTAACCATATTACATATGCATTATAATCTTAATGTTCTTCAATATTTAATGCATATTTGAATAAATCTGGCAAGTTTTTATGACAGCCACCATTTAAATGTTTATATTTCATATAATCTTCTTATTATAAAAATAAATAAAAGTGTTATTTAAGTGTTTGTATAGCTACAAAACAGTTCATTATTACCTTCATATTAGGCTAATGAAGCCTAGACTCCCATAGTTTACAGCATTTAAGAGATTTGATTCCCTTGAGAAAAATTGCCATTTATTGTAACTGATATCCAAAATAATCAATATTGGATCGATTCGAATCGTAATCGAAATCGAATCGAATCGCAAGCTTGTGAATCGAATTGTGAAATTTGTCTCAATACCCAGCCCTAATAATTACGTTACGTTGTTACAGGTTAGTTGACTGACTGTCCTTTTAACTTTTGACAATAGCACGTGACAGTTATAACAGTGAAACGTATCATCTCTCCTTGGCCTGTTATATTGAAAATGTATGTTTTACAATTTGCAGTATGACGTTATCCATTGCTAAATTATGGCTCATCATAGACTAGCAAACCACAAAGCTAGCTATTTTAGTTAAAACTCATAAATAACTACAAATAACTAATTTTAGGGAAATCTGTTAATGTTTTGTTGCGTGTTTCTAAAAAAAAAAATATCGGCTGATATTTACGGAATATCGGATTTTAAAACCAACACATATTTGTATCGGCCTTCAAAATCCTTTATCCGTCTAGCTCTAGTTTGTAAAAACACTACCAAGCAGCGGCGAGACTGCATATTAAAGAGCACCTCACTGTTTTTATTCCGCCAAACATCTTAAACAAACTGCTAGTTCCTATTAAAAAAAACTCCACCAAACACCCGCGATGACCTGCAAGGCTTCTCTATGAACACACAGATTGAGACACAAGGGACCAATCATGTAAAATTAGATATTTACTGTTAGTAAACACCTCATTGAGTTTGTGTCTGCTGAGCTGTGGCGGTGTTCCCCAATGCTGGCGGCAATGAGGCAAATCGATACATTCTGTCTTTTGATAAATAGCCCAATCGACTGAATGACAGTAAGCCCATCTCCTCTTGCTGCACATTAACACATCCAGGCAACAGCTGAGCATGAGGACTGAGCCAATCAACTCAACTATACACAACAGAGAAAACTGACCAGGTGGGTGGCTAGTGACTTTCCACAAGGACAAAAAAGCCATTGATACAGTGAGGTCATGAGCAATCCACTGCACACCATTACGAAAGCATAATACCAGTGCACTCCTACTATCAATTCAAATCTGACAACACCAAGTCTGGCCTTGCAACTGTGCAACCGTAGTAGGGATGGGGGGTATAACTTATATATATATATATATGGGTGGTATAACTTACTATTATATATATATATACGCGCAAATAAGCGCACAGCCATCTTTAACATTTTGTGTTCGAAGTTTCGTTTTTGCTGTAGCTCTGTTTATTTCTATGGCATCGGTGTAGAAGAGTATTTAAGTTGGGGAAGATCCAAGTGATGCGAGTACAGATCAGTTATCCTTTGTATAATACACTAACTGTTAATAGGCTAACTGTTCAAATTAATTTTATAATATATGTATGCAGATATTGTTCGGTTGTCAACGTTTTTGGGTGTGAATTTAATGTACAACGTGTTATTTTGCCAAAGTTAAATACAAAATTACAATTTGTTATGCATGAAAGAGGCGTAATTGTGGCAAACATTGGGCTGTCAATTAATAATGATTTGTTGGCACAAAATATTTTTGTTTGTTTTATTTATAACTGTAACAAAAAGACGAGTAGTCGAGTAACTTGTGTATTGTTTCGACAAGTAACCAACCACGAAAGAAAATAGATCATATATATCACGTAAAAGGAGTAGTTCACTTATGAAAAACTTTTGCTGATAATTTACTCACCCCCATGTCCTCCAAGATATCCATGTCTTTCTTTCTTCAGACGAAAAGAAATTAAGGTTTTTGATGAAAACATTTCAGGATTTTCAATGGGAACCAAACGGTTCAAGATCCAAAAGACACTTTTAGTACAAACTGCAAAATGTTCAAAGGACTTTAAATGATTCCAGACGATGAATAAGGGTCTTATCAAGCGAAACGATCGCTCATTTAATAAATAAATAACAAAGTTTAAGTTTTATAAGCTCAAATGCTCGCCTTGCTCTGTACTGCGATGCACGTTCGTGACTCTCCAGTTCGAACTCATTATCAAAATGAACGAATCTTTTTCCGAGTCATTTGGTTCATTCAACGAATTGACTCGGAAAAAGATTAAAGATTAAAATGAACGAGTTCGAACAGGAGTCACAAACGTGCATCACAGAACAGAGCAAGGCGACCATTTGAGCTTATAAAACTTAAACTTTGTTATTTATTTATTAAATGAGCGATCGTTTAGCTTGATAAGACTCTTATTCATCGTCTGGAATCGTTTAAAGCCCTTTGAACAGTTTGCAGTTTGTACTGAAACTGTCTTTTGGATCTTGAACCGTTTGGTTCCCATTGAAGTCCATTATATGGAGAAAATGCTGGAATGTTTTCATGAAAATCCTTAATTTCTTTTCGACTGAAGAAAGAATGACATGGACATCTTGGATGACATGGGGGCGAGTAAATTATCAACAAATGTATTTTGAAAAGTAAACTACTCCTTTAATGCTGTATTTCACATGAAATACATTTGAGAAGTAGACATGCTATACCCGAGAACATTGTTTTTTATTATTATTATTATTATTATTATAGTGCATTCAGTTTTAATGACAACATATTAAATGACAAACTCAAGAAACGTTTAAATTTATCACACTGCAGAGTGCTTTAAAGTGATTGAACATAACATGTACACTAAAATAAAATAGATATCTGATTGTGAATATGAAAACACTCAGAAATAAGCTGGAGCAGCTTGGCTGAGTGTGTGTGTGTCTCTAACAGACGTTCCCAGCAGGACTGGCGATGTTTCCAGCACGTGCGAGGTGGCATTCTGGCAGAGAGTCGGCAGCACCAATGATGAGACGAGCTCTGCAACATATGGCATCGGAGCTGCTCATGCCACAGTGGATATCATTAATGAGTGCAGCTTCTCTCGGGGTAAAGACTCCGCTTCTAGGAAATGTGCCTCAGAAATGAGGCTGCGCAAATACATGACTCTGAGAAACTGGCTTCTTTGATTTTTACCCGCCTGGAATCAACTGAACTTCTCACTGATGACTGAGCATATAAAGCACCACTTTTAAAATGCCCAATGTTTATATATTTGAATTTTGGTCAAGCAATGGAGTAGGTACTCTATATAAGCACAATTTCTCAGCCAGGCCAATGTATATCTGAGAATGTCACCATTGGCCAATAACTGCATTTTTAATGGAAAAAAAAAATACTGCTGTTAATATTATAAAAGCAATGAGTCCCATAGGTTTACTAAGAGTGTTTTACCAAAATAAAATATCATTATTGCCTTAATGTCATATTTATTTTAGCCACACTGCCGGTATGTTGATTTCTAGGCATGTTTTGATCAAATTTTCCCACAGGCTTGGGTGTCTTTCCTTTAGTTTTCCTTTAGTTCCGTTGAGCCAGTAGCTCCTAAGATGGTTCTCTGGGGTAAATATTCATATCTCCTGGGGGAACAGCAAGGCTCTAAGAAGCTTATTTGCCAAAGGATGTTGTTACTTGTATTTTGCAACTTATGTAATCAAATGTTCGCGTGGAAGTTAGGAATAAAGGAGCCGCACATGCAGCAAAATTACTATGTGGAATAACAATACTTCCAACACAGAAGGGTGGGAGGACTGCCTTTGTTTGGATATACACAAACAACACATCCACATTTGACACTTTTTTCTTCTTCTAAGTGAGTTAGGCTAGCTATGTTGCCAACTCTTCATGAAAAAAAGGATACAGTCTTAGGGCTCCATTCTGTGTGCCAATAGCCAGAATTTTCTGTACAGGGTCAAAGGCCATGGAAGAGGGTTGATAGGGAAAGCCATGTCGCAGTGTCTGTGAAGCAGAACATGATTTGCATTCAACTACAAATATGACATCAATGGAGTTCTTAAAGGTATAGTTCACACAAAAATGACAGTTCTTCTTCACATTTTGATCTAAACCTGTTGACCACGTTTATCAAGTGCACTATATTCTAAGTGCAGAAATTGAATACTGACAGAAATTGAAGTTGTTCTTTGCTGATAACGTTCCCTGTGACCAAACACGATGTACTAATTCAAAGATGTGGATTGGATAATACAATTTAAAGCTGACATTTTCAGATATAATCCAATCTGTCCCTCAGACAGCCTCAGAAGACTATAGAATATGAAGCTGTTTCACCATACTTTTTAAGAGCTTTGCAGACATGTATGTAAAAGATCTGCATAAAGACATTCAAAAATTTATCCATTTGTGTTCAGGTCAGTAAATATCAATAATTTTCATTTTTTTTTCTTTTGGAAAATAGTATGCCTGACAGATAACATCATTCCATGTTAAAAATTCAAAAGAATCTCTGAAAGACTTGAGTAAAGAAAACACAATATTAGTTAAACATTGCATATGCGGAAACATCCTTAGGTCAGTGCATGATCATCATGATACTTTGAGTATGTCAATATACATGAGGTAAACACAGAAAGGGAAAAAATATAGCAAGGCCTTTCTTTTAATCAGCGATTACAACTTCAAAGTAGTCAAATGCTTACTAAAGTTAAAGTAATACTGTGTGTATTACAGGGTCTGAACAGGGTGGGATTGTCTTCAACCGAATTTTAAATATTCTGCCGCCATAACGCAGCCGCCACAATTCCTAATAGCACAAACATCATATAACATTTGAAAAGTTAAAACGTTGCAATTACAGTATATTCAGTTTATGAAAATTAAATTACTAAATATTATTAGAACATTTAAATATCTATATTTTAATAGATTTTTTTTTATAAATTTAAATGTATACATTTAAATAAATTTATTTAAAAATATAAATTATAATTTTTTTTTTTAAATATTAAAAATAAATAAATATTTATTTTATTTTATTTTTTTATTTTTTTTATAAATCATTGTAGTTATATTTTCTCATTTGTATTTAGTTATTTTGTGTTTCTGCAATGTCATAATTTTATTATAATAGGGTAATTCTGTCAAATCGACAACATTTCAGAAATTTCCCAAGCTCAAATATTTGATTTTGTTAATATTTTTTTCTGAAGAAAGAAGAACACAAATAATGATGAAAGCCAAAATATTAAAAGTCATGGATGTATGTATACTGAGTTATCCATTGTTTTGTAGAGGGGGTCAAAAATGACAATTTTCACCTGAGATTTAGAACAGGGGGGTAAAAATGTTTATGTAAAGATGGGAGCATCATTTTTCGTTTACACACAGATTGGTTGGTCTATTATTAAAATTAAAATTAAAATTTGTTTAGTTTGAATTTAACAAACTTTTTGGTATTATGTGCCAATGTGACAGTTCAAAATGGGGGAAAAAGCACTTCTTTTGTTTTTCTTTTTGTTTTTTTTTTTGCCAGAAGTTTGCATTGCTGTAACTCAATCTCTTAATATACTTTTAGATTCTAATTCTCAGCAAACTTTTTTGGAGACTTTTGTACTTTTAGGTCATTTTTACCCCTCTTTACAAAATAGACTAATGGATTACTCAGCAAATATACATCCATGACATTTAATATTTTTGCTTTCTTCTTAATGTCTTTACTTTCACCAGAAAAATAGAGTATTTCCTGACAGACAAGTTTGACATAAATTAGTCTGTCATATACATCATACCAACTTAAATCAGTTTCTCTCCTTCCATAACAATCTTCAGGAAAGCAATATTAGATGATTTCAAGATCCACCATACACAGTGCCACTCAATAACATTACAATCAATATAAATAAATAAATGGTAATTCAATCAAATAATAATAAAATAATAATATGTATTATTTAAAAATAGTATTTTAATTATTATCATTATTAATATCAATATGTAATCTTTTTTAATAATTTAAAAATATCTCCTAAATAATCATTAGTTTGGCTACTATGATTTTCAACATAAACCATGCATTCACACTGTTCTGTTCTAAAATCCGAATTAAACTGCTAGACAAGAGATTGGCACAGGTATTTCTTGACAGACGAGACTGACACGCCTTTCATGACAGAAATGAGTCTGACATTTAAAATGACTCATTCCTCATACTAACTTGAATCAGTTTTTCTCTTTGGAAAAAGTAATTATCAATTCGTTTTAAACACCGATTAGTCAACAGTCAACTCGGACGTCACACGCGTGATTTAACTCGACCGAGTGAATATTCCAGTCGGTGATGGTTAAAAAACGAGAGTGGGTGATTTAACCGACTGTGGTTGTTCGAGTTGAGAACCATCGACTCTTGGCGAGCAGCTTTTAAATGCATTAGAATATCATTAGAAAATTAGGCGAGTTGGCACCACTCACATCCACACACACACACACACACACACTCAAGCCCCCTGTGTGAGATCAAAGTAACTAATCCCACCTTGCAGAGCTGGAAATGCTCTGACTGCAGGGTCTCCTGAATCATGTCATTCTCTCTGCTTCCCGATGGAGGGGACGCGGCAGCGGAGGAGGAAGAGGAGGACGCAGTCAAGCCGTCCAACACCTTCCTGATATTAAACTTCTTCATATTACCTCCAGCAAAAGCAAAACGAATGTAAAATGTGCATGAACAAGAGCGAGCATTAACCGAAGGTGGCGGAGACAGCCACACAAGCGCACTGTTGTTGATGTCTCACATGTCAGGCAGTGTTGTCATCCCGTCTCGTGCCCGAGCGAATGTCATAATCCCACGCTCATTTCCTAAACAAGGCCGGAGGATCGAAATGTCACTTCTTTTTCATCTTACTCGCGTCGCGGACAGCGTAATCCAGTTAGATTTGGCCAATCTCGCTGTGTTCCGTTCCCTCCCCTCGGCTGGTTCCCCCCACTGCTAACACGGAAACGCAGAGCGCTGCAATCCCCGCGACGAGTCTGCGCTGTCGAAGCGACACCCGGATGTGCAGGAGACGCGCCGCTGCGGCGCACTGACTCAGGATCAGTGCGATTGGTCTATGACAGTTAGATAAAATAACCTTCAGCCTTCAGCAAAGTCAACAGTACCAACATTACCAACATTGGATGAGGATTATGACCCTCCGGTTTTATTTTTGAACACTCAATAATAACCTAATACAATTTTATTGAAACACTGTGAATGGTAATTAAATAATAACGAAACAATTTGATTTAAAATAATAATAATAATAATAATAACAATTAGCTATTATTATTATCAAACAATATTAATAAACAAATAATATTTTAATTTAGTATATTATTATCATCATAATATTTACAATATTTAATGAAAATAAGACTTTTTTGCTGCTCAAAAAAAGCTTTTTATTATCATTATCATAAGCATTTATTATCAATATCAATGTTGAAAACAGTTGTGCTGCTTAATATTTTTGGATAAACTAATCATTCATTATTTATAAGAGTTTTTACAAACATAAAACAGATCAAAGTCTCTCAAAAAAAATCTACAAAAATTATGCTGTACATAAAATAAACAACCAAATGAAAAATATATTTTTTAAAAAGACACCCACCCAAACTCCCCACCAAAAAAAGAAAAAAGAAAAAAAAAAACTTTTTAATTGTATTTAAATTAAAGTAGTTTTTGCAATGGGAATCTGCCATTATGCTAGTCTATTATAGTCAATTATAGTGAAAGCCTATTTGGGAGATTTGCAATTTAGTTTCTCGAACCCAGAATTCAGCACTACATGGCAATGTTTAGAGGTTGGAAAAATGGCAGGATACACCATTTCTCCACTGGCTTTTAACATAGACCTTATTCAGAGCAGCGCCATGACAGGTATGAAAGTGAGGCTATGAGGGATAGACTTACCGTGTTTCCAATAGCATCCGCTGTAAAAAGCTGAATAAAGCTCCTAGATGACTTACAATTTTCCACAGCTTACATTGTCGGGAGTTTTTTGTCAACTGAAATTTCTTGGAAAGATATTTTTCCAGTGTTTCATAAGCAGAACAATCCAAAAACACAATAAATAACAGTATAGCCCATTGAAGAGATGCATATCTATCCCTCACAGCCTCGCTTTCATTCATTCATTAAAAATCAAAGATGGCGCTGCCGTGAATAAGGCGTGTGGCAATGCAGTAATCTTTTAGGGCATCAAAATGGGTAGTAGGAGGAGAGTGCTTGGCTTCTGGGATGCGACTGCCACCAATCAGCGGATACATGGATGACATGACAACCATGACTACAACAGTTAACCAATAATATTAAATGGGCATGAATGCAATTTAAGCCCTCTAAATCAAGGAGCATCTCGGAAAGATAGTAGATAAAATTCTTCATTAATGGTGAGCCAATACCAACAGTTTCTGAGAAGCCAGTGAAGAGTCTTGGGAGATGGTACGATGGGGGATCTAAAGGACATAGTTCATGGGAGAAGTTAGACGGCAAACATTGGAAGGGTTGAAGAGCATAAGCTGCGCTCTACCATGCAAACTAAAACTCTGGTGCTTTCAGTTTGGTCTACTGCCGAGGTTGCTGTGGCCACTGACTGTGTACGAGGTTTCTTTGATAACAGTGGATAAGCTGGAAGCGTTAATAAGTTCATACATCAGGAAATGGTTGGGAGTTCCACGCTGCCTCAGCAGATTGGGACTTTGTAGTAAAGGAATGTTGCAGCTGCCAGTCTCTACTTTAACCAAGGAGTTTAAGTGTGCCAAGGTCAGGCTGGAAATGACCTTAGTAGATTCACGCGTCAAATATGTACGGGAGTAGCACCTGTGTTAAAAACTGGTAGAAAGAAGTCAGCAAAGAAATCTGTAGTAGAGGCAAAGGCTGCCCTTCAAATTGGGGATATTGTGGGACAGGTACAGCATGGAAGAGGGGGTTTTGGGCTCAGTTTAGCTCCTCCTAAATGGCACAAGGCAGGCCCAGCTCAAAGGAGGAAGCTGGTAGTCAACAAGGTGCGAAAGCAGGAAGAAAGCCATTTCCCTTTGTGGATGAGATGGGAGCGTGTGGAACAACTCAAGAGGGGCTGGCAAGACCTTTTGTCAATGGAAGAGAGTAGGATCAGTTTCCTTCTCAGGTCAACATATAATATTCTCCCATCACCACAGGACCTAAACCTCTGGGTAGGAGAGGATCCCTCTTGTCCTCCTTTATGTTCATCACCTGCCACACTAAGGCACATTCTGACAGGATGTAAGGTGGCTCTTAGCCAAGGTCAGTTTACTTGGTGCCATGACCAAGTACTGCGATGTTTGGCTTTAGCATTGGAAGGCAAGCGTAACATGACCAATAAGTTGCCCCCTGCAAAACATTATACGCAGAAGACAATATTCCTCTGCCCAGGCGAGCAACCACCAAGAAAAGGTGTTAACACCAATGCTCACCCAGGACAACTGGAAGCTGCTAGAAGATGCTGGCTGATCTTGATCAACGGCTTATTTTTCCACATGAGATTGCTACCACTAACTTACGACCAGATATTGTTTTGTGGTCTGGATCAGCACGCATTGTTCCACTGATAGAGCCATGGGAGGATGCGGTAGATGGGGCATATGAGAGGAAGAAACTGCGGTATGCTCATCTGGCCACTGAGGCAGAGCAGCGAGGATGGAGAGTCCAGGTTTATCCAGTGGAAGTGGGTTGTCAAGGATTGGTGGCACTCTCTACAACCCGGTTTCTCAGAGACTTCGGATTCAGTGGCCAAGATTTGCGTCACACAGTAAAGAACTTATCTGAAGCAGCAGAAAGGAGCAGCAACTGGCTGTGGTTGAGACGGAAATATTCTGGCTGGCTGTGTACAGGCCGCCACGGTACGCTTTGGTAGAATTCTTGAAAAACTCGGTTGTGGTGCTGGTCCACTAGGGAGACCACACTGTAGTTGAAGCCGTTTGGTGTGCTGACGTGCCAAGTACAATGCAGCCGTTAACGCCGGACAGAAGGAGATTCACATCACCATATGGAAAGAAGCGTAAATGGATGGAGAAGCATAGGTTACTTTAAAGCTAAGTCTTAGTTTGTGCTTATCTTGGCAAAAGCCGAGTACAAATGAAATCAGCATGAAGTTTTAACATCTACTTAGCCTGGCAAGCCGGACCTATCAAGATGTTAGGTCTGGGAACTCACAATTGGCATACCTCAATCTGAGGGGGGGGGATAAAAGGTTGTCTTTCAATATCCTTCTGCGCGCAATAGGATAGCGCTAACCAACCAGAGCAACGAACGGCTGTGGCTGAGTGAGTCCAATGCGTTTTCCCTCCAGCGGAGCAAGTCAATATATTAAACTTTCTCTTAAGTGAACTCCAAGTCATCCAGAGTCGCGGCCAAAGCCGATTCGAAAGACCGCTGTTCGCCAGCTGCATCTTGTTTGTTTTAAAGTAGCAGGGAAATCACCTATGGAAAATCACGCCGCAGAACCGTCACAACTCTGCCGTCATTGTGTTAAGCCCGCCCACCAACACGCTGTGATTGGCCTGACTAGAGTTTGGTTTTTCCACTTCGAAAGCCAATGGAGAGTTGCTAGACCACACTTTGCTGCAAAATAATTTTTGCTGCAGCTAGGGTGCGTCTAGTTTTCTAGGCTAACATCTACTCTCATGTAATGGAAATCAGCTACTATAATAAAATGAACAAAAGAAGCAAAGAACAAGTCATGAAACAGCAACATCCACAATATGCATTCAATGATGTAATTGACTGTATAAAGTATAATGCAGCTTTCCCAGATAACAATGTGGAAATTGCCCCCACCTAAATGTGCAAAAAACACTCTATACATAAAAAAAATCTACATTATAACTCGTGTATTTTGAATGTGGTTTTCTGTTTTTAGTGTGACAGAATTCTCAAAAATATAATCCAGTTTTGATGGCAACTACTTCCACAGAAAACTGTAGTGCAACTGAACTATTGTTTAATATGCCAGTATACTTATAAGCAATATAATTTTTTTTTACATTTGTTATATTTACAACAAAATTAATTTGTTGTTTAATTTGTTTGTATATTTGTAATCCTGAGATATGGGATTTTGTAGTTTCTGAGTTATATCTATAGTTATATTTGGATGGAATTACTGGATATTTTTGTTTTAGTTTTGTTAATGTGTAATTTGTATTTTGAGGGAAATAAAAAAAAACTAATTATATAATTACCTTCTAAAAACTCATGACCAGATGAACAATACAAGACATGAAACTGCTCTTTAAATTCTTTAAAATAAATAATGTGATTGCATAAATTATTCAAAGTAAAAGTATGTAATGCGAGAAGGTTACATTAAAAAAAACACACATACATTGTTGAATGCTACTAAGGATAAAGTAGTTTCAGGCAGGTCTCGACCGCATTATAGTTCCATTTCACTTCGCCAAATGATTTCAGTTATTTCAAAGGTCCTTGCAGACTACAACAACAAAAGAACCAAAACCCAATACGGGTAGATGCACAGACTGAGATAATTCACACATTTAATCTCTCTGTCTCTTGCCCTGTCCAAATACCCACAGTTACAGTCTTTGCACTTGACCACTTGCCTACTTACAGTACCTGACATATTTCCTCTATTTGGCCCAGGTGTTCAAGTAGGTGTGAAGACTACAAGTGTGTGTAGAACTGCGATGGGACATTGGACACAGTGTCGCAAAAATGCGATGTTTACAGATATTTATTTTGATTCTCAATACTTTGCATTTTAAAATAAACTTTTAAAAGCCTGCCAGTAGTGCCTATGTAACTGAAGACAATTTAAAATTGATAAAGTGATAAAAAGCACAGCAGTTGCAAGTGTTGTACAAACTATACATAGCCTTCTCCTCTTTGCACCAATAAAAATAACACTTTATGTTTTACTACCAAATTATGTGTAATATCTAATTAATTAAACGTACAGTGGAATGTTTTCCTCAACATCTTGCGATTTCGGGGCACTTGAGTTCCCAAACATAAAGCATTATGGGGTATGCTTAGCCTCGAATACCACTCCGAAGTGCATTCAAGATAGGCCCTGTACCAAATGGCACCCTTCATATGCACTTTCGGTCTTGTGGACTTACAATGGCTGCCTCTTGCACGTTTCCTTTAAGTCCATGAGACCGTAGGGTGTACCATTTGTCATAAAAGAAGGGTGCTCACAAGCTCCTCTTTTGCGGTCGATATGCGCCCTCTCAAGTGGCCAAGACCACAAGTGTGGGTATTTGGACAGGGCATCTCTCTCTCTACGGCTGTTTCTCTATGCATTCTTGTCTGTACTTGTGTTCTTGTGGACTTATGAAACATCAAAGCCAATGGCAAGAAATTCCATGGGTCTGCAGAATTTGCATAGCGTAGCTCCGCCCCACCTCGTGGGTATATAAGGAAGAACGTTGGCAGAATGCATACAAGTTTTTGCTTCGGAGTCAAGAGGTCCTCTTCACTCCTAAGTAAGCATGAATTCTCTCTGAATTCACAAGCAGCTCTCCAGTCAGTGTTGGTGTAAAGGCAATTCCCAGTGAGTTTCACATTCCTGTCTGCTGATCTGTGCAGTGGTCTACATCCAGCGTGTGACACTCAGGAGGCTGCTGAGAGTCCTTTCACAAATGAGCTTGCACTGGAATGTCTTTTTCGCCCATGTATTTCTGGGTGCGGTCGTTCCTTCTCATTATCTGATGGGCATTATCGTTGTCTTGCATGTTTGGGCTTAGTTAGAACATGCAAAGGCAGCTTTTCTGGATGAGTCATGTTCTCACTGCGGGAACATGACCATCACTGCACTAAGATTGAGGCTCTGTGACCTTATTAAAGGTAGAATCCCCTCTGCCACACCCGATCTATCCCCTCCACAAGAGGTGACACTTTGGCTGGTGGTGAGGGTGATCTGAGGGTTATGGTGTGGAACACATTCCCCCGATGATGCGCCCTCGGGCCACACCCCCCTCACCAGCGAAGCAACCTGTGAGCACCTCGAGTGCAGCCGCAGGGCCGTCTTCGGATGTGCCTCGTGTCTCATTCAGTGCTCCAGATGATGAGGCAATGAATCGCCACATCACAAGGCGAGCTGGTATTTTCTGTGGATGAGGATTCAGATGTGCTGCCGCCCCCCGGGGTTTGCACATTGTCCGACCCGGAACTGACAGCTATGCTTTCCTGGGCCGCTGTGAGTGTCGGGTTTGAGTGGTGCTCTCCACCCTCTCCTGAATGCTCGCGGTTGGATGATTGGTTATTGGGGGCTGCATGTGTTGACTCTCGTCGGCTCATCAACCCCCCCCCCTTTCCTTTCTTCATGGAAATGCATGAGGAGGTCACAAGCTCCTGGAAGTCCCTGTTGTCCTCCCGGGATTGTTTGGCAACCTCCTCCACCTTTTCTGCCCTTGATGAGGCTGCAGTGAAAGGGTACACTGGGGTTCCCCCTTTCGAACGCTCTGTTGCGATGCAGCTGTGTCCACAGAGTGCTTTGACCCAAAGCACCCCTCCAAAGCCTGTAGTTTTTCATCTACCTTGGTGGCAAGTTCCTACAGAGCTGCGGGGCCACCACCGACCTTACTCTCAGAGCGACGAAGGTGACTGCATGCTCCCTTGGTGAGGTGATGTCCCCAGCTGTGGTCCAGGAAAAACACCTGTGGCTTAATCTGGTCGATATTCGGGATACCGAGCAGACACTTCTCCTCAACTCCTCTATATCCCAAACAGGCCTTTTTGGTGACGTGAAAAGTTCTCGGCCGCCCAGAGACAGACTGAGGCTATTAAGCACATACTGCCACGGTGGCCAGCTGCTGCCTTTACCCAGTCACCGGCACAGCTCACTCAGTTCGCCACCAAGGGTGCCCCCCTGCGACTTCCATCCCTCCTGCTCGGCCCCAGCAGCAGCCTTTACCAGGCCGCGCCAGGGAGGTGGTTAAAAGGAAGGCGCTCCAGTCTCAGAGATGGCCTACAGTTCTGCCAAGGGGACAACTGATAGCAGGGCCACTCCTTCCCCTGGTGGAGGACTGGGTAAGAAACTCTTGTTCTTGCCACTGGCTGGCCGGCACCCCAATGTACAGAACTAACAACCCCATTTCTGAGCCCCCAGAGTGCGTGGATGACAGTGTGTGCAGCTTACTGGCCTCATCACTCTCATTCCACTCTATCACAGAGTTCTTGGATGACAGTATGCGCCGCTTGCGAGCCTCGCCACTCGCGTCCCCCTCTATTGCCAGACCCCTGTCAGACAAGACCCCAATGGAACGCACATCCTTCCCTGGTCTCCTCTGTCAGGATGCTGTCTATGACTGTGACTCCCACACCAGGATGCTATGACTCCCCAGTCCGAGCCAGTCATACCACCTCGCTGTCTCACCGAGGGTCTGCTGTGATCCCCATTTTTGGGAACCTGGCTTCAGCTTCCCAACCTGTCCGGCTGGGCTGCCAGGACCATCAGGCTCGGCTGTGCGATTCAGTTCGCACAATCTCCTCCCCGCTTTCGGGGAGTCCACTACACTATGGTCGATGGCAATGCCCCTGTCATGTGTTTCCTTGTTGGGGAAAGGTGTGGTCGAGATTCTCCCTCCAGCCCAAAATGAAGTTTGAGTTCTACTGCCCCTACTTCATTGTACCGAAGAAATCTAGTGGGTTACGGCCAATCCTGGACCTGCGCGTTTTGAACCGATCCCTTCACATGCTTCCATTCAAAATGCTCACGCCCAAACGCATTTTTGAATGTGTTCAGCCACCGGATTGGTTTGCAGCAATCATGAAGCATGAAGGATGCCTAATTTCATGTCTCCATTCTCCCTTGACACAGACCGTTTCTTCGATTTGCCTTCGAGGGGAAGGCATATCAGTATCCGGTTCTCCCCTTCGGGCTAGCCCTGTCTCCTTGCGTCTTTACGAAGGTCATTGAGGCAGCCCTTATGGTGCTTCGGCTACACAGGGTTTGCATCCTGAACTATCTGCGACTGGCTAATTCTAGCTCACTCTTGAGATCAGGTTTACGAACACAGGGACCTAGTGCTCTGACACCTAGCTCATCTGGCCCTTCAGGTCAATTGGGAGAAGAGCAAACTTTGCCTCGTGCAGATGATCTCTTTTCTTGGTATGGAAATCAACTCGGTTGCCATGTCCGTGCAGGTTACGAACGAGCACACGCAGTCACTGCTGACCCGCTTGCGTCAAATCCAGAGCAAGAGTGCGGCTCCATTGAAACTGTTTCAGAGGCTGGAATACAGAGGAATGCAACTATTCCTGGGGAATATGGCATCCGCAGCGGCAGCCACACTGCTTGGGTTGCTTCATATGAGACCGCTTCAGCACTGGCTTCGCGATAGAGTCCCGAGATGGGCATGGCAACAGGGCACGCTCCGAGTACCAGTTACTCCGACCTGCCATCAAACCTTCCCGTGGTCGAACCTCAGCTTCCTACGGGCCGGTGTGCCCCAGATCAAGTTTCCAGGCATGTTGTTGTGTCAACAGATGCCTCCTCCACGGGTTGGGGTGCCATGTACAATGGACATGCTGCTGCGGGCTCCTGAATAGGACCCCAGCGCCTTCTGCATGTCAATTGCCTAGAGTTGCTGGCAGTACGATTGGCTCTGCACCGCTTCTATGCGTTGTTCAAAGACCCACACGTACTTGTCCATTCAGACAATACGTTGACAATATGTAAAAACTCGCTCGCCACCTCCTCTTGTGTCGTCCGAAGCGTCAGAGGTTGCTTCATGCTATTTACATTCCAGGAGACCTGAACTGAGCAGCCGACAAGCTCTCGCGGATTCAGCCTCTCTTCGGCAAATGGCGACTCCATCCCCAGTCAGTTCAGCTGATTTGGGAACAGTTCTGGACGCTCAGGTAGATCTATTTACCTCCCATGACTCTTCCCATTGCAGCCTGTTTTATTCCCTGACCGAGGCCACGCCTGGAACAGATGCACTGGTGCACAGCTGGCCACAGGACCTCCGCAAGTATGCGCTTCCCCCAGTGAGCCTTCTCGTACAGACCCTGTGCAAGATCAGGGAGAACGAGGAGCAGGTCATTTTGGTTGCGCCCCACTGGCCCAGGTTCTCCGAACTTGTACTCCTCACGACAGCACCTCCCTGGCCAATTCCTCTGAGGAAGGACTTCCTTTCTCAGGGACGGGGCACCCTATGGCACCCTTGTCCAAATCATTGGAACCTCCACGTGTGGCTCCTGGACGGGACGAGGTAGGTTTGCGTGCCCTACTACCACCACAGTATTTATCAAAAGCAAAAGAAATGTGTTTGTTTTAAAATAAGATTTAAAGAAGTATTAAAATGCCTATTTAGCCAAGGTAAACTGCATGGGAAAAGGTTTTATTTTAGGAAATTGGTCCGGAGAAGACCCACCAGCCTTGTGAAATGAGGTAAAGAAGGCCTGAAAATTATTGGGTATTTATTTAGGATCTGACACAAATATATTCAGAATAACTGGGAAGGAATTTATGATAAGATGTGTGACCTTTTGTCACGGTTGGCATGGGTAATGCCTCAGTTATCATTTAGGGGAGAGTCTTGGTCGCAAACAATGTGTCTGCTTCAGCACTTTGGTATAAACTAAACATGTTGAATCCACCTGATGAAGTAGATAATTTACTACAAAAGAATATAAATGACTTCTTTTGGCCAGGTCAGCACTGGGTAGAGTTTGCTATTTTATATTAAGCAGTCGGTGAAGGTGGACAAGGGTTAATAGATATAAAAAGCAGAATCAAGGCTTTCAGGCTGCAGGGAGCACAAGTTGCTGTACTCTGGGAAAGTCTGTTAGGCTGATACAGATCGTTCCTTATTACGCAGTATGAACTGTTTTAAATATGATTTAAATTTGTTTCAGCCTTAAAAATATGGAATGAAGGATTTTTCTCTGTTTCATAAATCAATTCCAAAAGTGGGGAATTGTGTCTTTCAAGTAAAGAGAGATTCAAAAAGCATCAAAAAAGCGTCAAAGTGGTTGGATCTGTTTGGGCAAGACTCATTTCATGATGTTGTAAGTCCCTGTACAAGTCACCCATTGAAAAACGCACTGCAGATCTTCAGTGGAGGATTGAACATTCGGCAGTTGTGACAAATAGATATTTGGCACGTGTTGACCCACTGTGGGGAAAGGATGTTCTTTTTGTGGTCATGAAGAAATCTATTTTTAGATTGTTCTAGGTAAAATGGTTTGTTTCAGATTTTAAAAAGGTGAATTATAACACTTGGAAAAGATAGATGAAAATATATTTATATTTGGCCCAAAGTTGCCACAGATTCTCTTATTTTTTCTTAATTGGTAAAGCAAAGCTGGCAGTATGGATTACAAGGATAGTGGAACGACTGTACCTGAAGTTTTTTTTAAAGGCTTTATTTTTTTATTTAAAATGTGTTTGCAAATTAGTGAGTTTTGGCGACAGACAGAAGTGTTGTGTGTAGAGGAGATTTTATTCTGTTTTTTTTTGTCTGATTTTTTTTGTAAATTTATTTTCACCGTTATTTTATTTTCAAAGTTAATTTATGTTCTGTTCTAATATAGGCTAATGAAATTGCATCAGTTTCTAGATATTATCATTGCTGGCAACAGATTTCTTTCTGAGACATGAGTGATTAGTACTGAGTTTATCAGATCATCTGGGAGCCTCAGTCTGAGTTTGTGCTTGGTAACACAAAAGTCTCCAGGGTCTCCTCTCCTCTCTGTGTCTCAAGAGTTTAATGTTGTAATTTACAATCCAACACTAGTGTGTAAAAATGCTCAATAATCCATTTACAATAATTTTTTTATTGGTTAAAGGGTTAGTTCACCCAAAAATGAAAATTAAGTCATTAATTACTCATATTAAGTCATAAATACGGTAGGTGGCGGTAAAACTCCTAAGCGGTGAGCATCCGGTAACAAGAAGTAGACGAATGAGAACGTCCTCGTCTCAGTTCTCGCGCATGCGCCCATAAGGAAGTAATGGAATAGTGGGATAAAGTCGTTATTTATGTTTTTTTCGCACAAAAAGTATTCTCGTCGCTTGATAAACTTATAATTGAGCCGCTGTAGGCACATGGAATATTTAAACCTTTTCTTTAATGACTTTATGGGCCGTCAAGAGCCAGTCCCTTGGGCAGTCTATCTAGGACTGATCTAGCTCTCAGATTCAATCAAAAATGAACGAAGGTCTTACGGGGTTGGAACAGCATGGGGGTGAGTAATTAATGACTTAATTTTCATTTTTGGGTGAACTAACCCTTTAACGTCATCGAAGTTTAGAACAGCACATTCTGGAGAAATTGAGATTCATGATTTATTTATTTATTTTCAAATGCAAATCACGAGTCGATTCTGAACAAACAATATCAGATATACAGATATAATTAATATATACTTGACTTTTAAACAAATGTTTTGTTTTGTTTTTAAACAAATCTTTTTTCCGATCTTTAACGATCTTTTAATCTCAACTGTACACTTTTTAAATTTGAATTTTTAAGATTTCTATTATATATTGTGGCCAAAAGACAAACCTGTTTAATTTTTGCAACAAACAAAGTCAGAAAAACTATTACAGCACATTTTACTACAGCACAAACAGGCCACTGGGCTTCCTGAAAGCACTGAATGAAAGGGCAGTGTGTATTTCCCACACTAGATGGTGCCATAATCATTCTTAGATGCCCAAACTAACATTGCCAAAGATGAAGACCTACTACCCTATGGATTCTAAATGAAAAGAAAACAATCACTATATCCAAAAAGACAATTACTTATTTATAGCATCGTCAGCAATATTGTGTAATGTTTTTTTTCTTTGTGCAGCATACGTTCAAGTTAAGTATTATCAAAATATATTTTCAGCATAGCATTTATGAATTTCTTTTTTTTTACTTTAAAAAAAAAACATTTTAAACCCTAAAACTTATTTTTGCCAATGAAAATCCCATATTTTAATGTCAATCCCACTATACATTTAATAGCTTATCAAGCACAAAAATACAACTGAAGTGCAGAAAGGTCTTGTTGGTTTGTAGAGTAATTTTCAGCGCAGCTCTTCGTGTATCCTGTGGATCCTCTTCTGTCCAGCATCCCTCCCTTGTGCGATTCTCAGACTCCGTACGTCAGCAAAGTCACCATCCGCTTCTCCATGAGAGCCATCTGCTCTCACACATGGAGCTGCCGCTTTGCCCACCAGACACAAATGCAGTGCCCTTTGTGTTCTGCATGTGACAAAGTCTTTTAGGGGTAAGCTGTCATATGTCAATAAGGGGAAAGTTGGGAATATGTAAATGGTTTATGATCTGATTTATGATCCGAAAAATACCAGAAAGGTTTAATTCAGACATTAATTTGCCCCTAAATTTTTGTGTACTGAAAATGAGACCAATAGAATAGTATTAAAATTTGTGTTTGTATTTGTCACTAACACACTTTACCCCACAGATACCAGTTTGGGCTTTAATAATTCATTGATTTTTAGCCTCTAACATCTATAAAATATGTATCATGTATGTAGAATCAATATAAACCATGTAATATGTATATATATATATATATATATATATACAGTATATATATATATATATATATATATATATATATATATATATATATACAGTATACACATAAAATTACTATTTTAGCTCAGGTCAATTTATACAATTTTAAATAAACTTAAAAAATAAAACTTTTGATTGTAATTATTAGTAAATGTTTAAATTAACAAACTAAGATTGAGATTTTACTAATATAGTTAAATCAAGCATTGCATTAGTTCAGGCAGGTCAAGTCAGTCAAGCTCGCATCAGCTGATCCATGTCTACCAATTAGGGATACAATGCCCATCACAGCATCCCTATTTAAGGTCCATTCAGTGTTATCATCAACATTATAATTTAGGATCTAATTACCCCCCTCCATCCCCAGCTCCTCTCGTTCAGTCAGGACTTGGCCTTCTGAGATTCCAGACTCACTTTTCTTGAATTATGTTATTACATTAAATCATTGAACATTAATGATATCAGTTATTGCTTCTCTCGCTGCTCTTATCCATGCTGACGCATCTTAACCACTCTCTCCAAGGAGATAAATTGCTCTTTGGCTCAGATTAGGCAAAGCAACCTTAGCCATATGAGAAATTGGTTGGCTGACATTAATGCTAATCAATATTAAATAAACTTGTACTTTTAAGAGAGTAGAATTCTAAAGTTTTGAAAATATTTTATACATGATATTGTGTTTGTGCTTATTATATTAGTATTTCCAACAGATATTCCTTCACTCTGCTTCTGAAACTAGGTCTGAAGTAGGACACAGACTGTTTTCTTTGTTTTTCCTCTTAGCAAAATATCCACTTTGAATAGAATCAGAAACAGTTATAATGCATGTTCATCCATCAGAGCAGAGCAATTCAAGCAGTGTGAATCAGTCACATTTGATACAAAGGTAATAAAAATCTTAAAAGTTTTATGTGCTGAAATCAATTATAATTTAAAGACTCTCTGCTATATCAGGACAGATGTATTCACTCCACAATATTTGTAAACAACTGCAGTGGAGGGGCTCAAATAAGTGGTATGTAGAACAGATCCCTAGACACACACCAAGGACTCTACAAAGTAAAACTTACGGGACAGTGTGGAACAGATGGGAGAGTAAAAATATCTGCCCTCCTAAACGCATCATGTCAGCAAAAACATACCTTCAGGATCAGTGCAGCACAGTAATGAGAGAGACCAGAATGAGACCAGCACAGTAATGAGAGAGCCCAGAATGAGACCAGCAGAGTAATGAGTGAGACCAGAATGAGACCAGCACAGTAATGAGTGAGACCAGAATGAGACCAGCACAGAAAAGAGGGAGACAGAATGAGACCAGCACAGTAATGAGAGAGACAGAATGAGACAAGCACAGTAATGAGAGAGACCAGAATGAGACAAGCACAGTAATGAGAGAGACCAGAATGAGACAAGCACAGTAACGAGAGAGACCAGAATGAGACCAGCACAGTAATGAGTAAGACCAGAATGAGACCAGCACAGTAATGAGTGAGACCAGAATGAGACCAGCACAGTAATGAGTAAGACCAGAATGAGACCAGCACAGTAATGAGAGAGACCAGAATGAGACCAGCACAGTAATGAGTGAGACCAGAATGAGACCAGCACAGTAATGAGAGAGACCGGAATGAGACAAGCACAGAAAAGAGGGAGACCAGAATGAGACCAGCACAGTAAAGAGAGACCAGAATGAGACCAGCACAGTAATGAGAGAGACAGAATGAGACCAGCACAGTAATGAGTGAGACCAGAATGAGACCAGCACAGTAATGAGTAAGACCAGAATGAAACCAGCACAGTAATGAGAGAGACCAGAATGAGACCAGCACAGTAATGAGAGAGACCAGAATGAAACCAGCACAGTAATGATTGAGACCAGAATGAGACCAGCACAGTAATGAGAGAGACCAGCACAGAATGAGACCAGCACAGTAATGAGTGAGACCAGAATGAGACCAGCACAGTAATGAGTAAGACCAGAATGAAACCAGCACAGTAATGAGAGAGACCAGAATGAGACCAGCAAAGTAATGAGTAAGACCAGAATGAAACCAGCACAGTAATGAGAGAAACCAGAATGAGACCAGCACAGTAATGAGAGAGACCAGAATGAAACCAGCACAGTAATGATTGAGACCAGAATGAGACCAGCACAGTAATGAGAGAGACCAGAATGAGACCAGCACAGTAATGAGAGAGACCAGCACAGAATGAGACCAGCACAGTAATGAGAGAGACCAGAATGAGACCAGCACAGTAAAGAGAGACCAGAATGAGACCAGCACAGTAATGAGAGAGACCAGAATGAGACCAGCACAGTAATGAGAGAGACCAGCACAGAATGAGACCAGCACAGTAATGAGAGAGACCAGAATGAGACCAGCACAGTAATGAGTGAGACCAGAATAAGACCAGCACAGTAATGAGAGAGACCAGCACAGACTGAGACCAGCACAGTAATGAGAGAGACCAGAATGAGACCAGCACAGTAATGAGAGAGACCAGAATGAGACCAGCACAGTAATGAGAGAGACCAGAATGAGACCAGCACAGTAATGAGAGAGACCAGCACAGAATGAGACCAGCACAGTAATGAGAGAGACCAGCACAGTAATGAGAGAGACCAGAATGAGACCAGCACAGTAATGAGAGAGACCAGCACAGAATGAGACCAGCACAGTAATGAGAGAGACCAGCACAGAATGAGACCAGCACAGTAAACTACTGAAATTTTGAGTCACACTCATAACTCATCTTTATCATAACACAATGATGCAACAGTGCCTTCTCGTTTGCTCACATACTCACATGGAAATCTGCCAGAAAATGTAAAAGCGCTACACCTATACAACCTGTCTGGCAGCGCTAACAGATGGGAACGCTTGGGGCCTTGACGAAAACATTTATCATGCCTCTGGGGGAAAACAATGCACTGCACACCATCAGACCTGTACTACTTGATGGATGCTTGTGTACGAGCACATAAACGCATTCAAAACCGCTCTTCCATCCACAGAATACAGAATCTACTGGCAGCTGATGCCTACAGTCAGTTCAGGCGGGTATGGAGGCTTGAACACAGTATTGTTTGCTCAATATAGTACAGATCTCTAGGGGGAGCATCAGAACGCCAGAGTTCTTAACATTCCCTCAAAAACGCACAGCAAAAATGGGTCATGCTTGGAACTGTTTCCTACTTCTGTGACATTAGCCGTTGTGTATGGAAGCTCCCTTCTCTTTAATCGCTCCCTTGACCTGGATAAAAAAATCAGTGTATGAGAGATATTTCACTTCTATATTTTATACTGTATATTTGATTATTTAATACACTGGATAAATAGGGCAGGGCATTGGCCTAGAGTCAGTTTTCTAACTTCTCAATTAAGTTTGCAGAAATATCTGAAAATGAGGCAAATGGAAATTCGGATTTATTTGTCAAATAATGTAAAAAGAGCTTTAAGATCACAGATAGATTTATTAGTATGTGATCTGACTACATTCTGAGGCATTTACGCTTGATGGGACAACAGATAGCCTCTAAGCCCTGATGAATTTTACCCTGAAGGTACTTTTATTTTTCATCAACTTATTTAGATTTTTTTTATTTTCAAACCCATTGCTATACCCTATTGCTATTTTCCAAAGAAACAAATTGACAGTTATATGTGACAAAATAGAAAATATAGGCCATGTCCCTGTGCACAGTCCTTTCTGAAGAGAGAAACATAATGAATATTTCTGTTCACTTGATCAAATATTTTAGGCTGATGTGTGTACAGCGGATCTCAGTTAGTTTCCCGCTAATAAGTTTAATAACCAGT
The DNA here is from genome assembly GCF_016745375.1 of Pimephales promelas. The sequence goes on from NW_024121187.1 coordinate 476,364, forward strand.
AAGCATGTAGTGGATTAGCAGTGACAATAAGACTCATTGCCACAGGGGTATTTATTGGATACTCACCATGGTACTCGTTCAAGGCCACTGAAATTGTTCAGACAAGTGTTAATCATTGAAAATAAAATACATAACAAATATTTAATAATTTCAAAATTATATACTGCAGAAAGAATTATATAGTAGAGTTGGACTATTAAATCAGCAGCAGGCAGCGCAGAACTGGTGGGGTTATCCTCATTGGTCTTGAGAATGTACATCACAAGGAATTTAGCAGCTTCATCCACATTGATATTCTACTAAAAATAACACAACAGACAAAACACAAAACTTTTATTTATTTAATTAATTAAATCTAGGTGGAAAAGTAGTGACAACTGTATATTTGGATCATATTTTATATTGGCTCATTATGTGTGTGTGTGTGTGTGTGTACAGTATACAGCCTTTTCAACATCCGTCGGCTCCAGGCCCGTACAAAGACAACAACACGCAAAATCTGTGAGCTTCAGTATGCTGATGACTGTGCTGTCTTAGCTCACAGCCCGGACTCTATGCAGAATGCCCTTAACACAATATCTAGTCTGTACCAATCCTTTGGCCTACAGGTCAACACCCAAAAAACCGAGGTCATGTTCCATCTCACCACCCCCGCTTCCACATCCCCCAGTTTTCACATAAATGGTGTTCCACTTAAAACAGTGGACCACTTCACCTACCTTGGTTCCACTCTGTCCTCATGCTGCTCCCTTGATGTAGAAATACACACCCGGATAAATAAAGCCTCATCATCTTTTGGACGCCTACGCAGCAGGGTTTTTGAAAACCGTAACCTGAAGATTAGTACCAAGGTTGCAGTTTACAATGTGGTGTGTCTTACCACTCTGCTTTACGGGGCAGAGTCATGGGCCCCATACCGCCAGCACATCACCACCTTAGAGGCATTCCATATCCGTTGCCTGCAGAAGATTCTCAGCTTGTCCTGGGAAGATCGAATCCCCCATACAGTCATCCTAAGTAACACTGGCTCGATCTGTATGGAAGCAGCTGTGGCCAAAAAACATCTGCGCTGGATCGGGCACACCATACGTATGCCTGAACATCGCTTGCCCCGCCAGGTCCTCTATGGTCAACTAATGGGTGCAAAGCGGACTGCTGGAGGGCAAAAGCGGCGCTATAAGGACTACGAGCGAACATCCCCCTTACGCAGCTTGAATCTTTGGCACTCGACAGATCTGCTTGGCAGGTCACCTGTGCCTCTGCAGTCTCACAAATACACCAAACCAACCAAGACCGACGATCCGAGAGGCGCATCAAGAGACATCAGTGGGTGGCTGGCACCCCCCTGGCATCTGGTTTCCCTTGCTCCATCTGCGGACGAGTGTGCGGCTCAAGGATCGGACTCAATGCCCACGAGAAGTGGCACCAGCGGCAAGGTCGCTGAACCCAACCCCCCCTCCTACCCCCACCCCTGGAGCAAGTGTCATCATCGAATGCGATGGACAGCTAAGAGTACAGTATATATATATATATATATATATATATATATATATATATATATATATATATATATATGAAGAGTTCAGATGCAAAAGCCTCTAAATGCCATTTGAAATTTTCTTCTTTAATGATGATTTTTATCAAACTTGTATATTTAAGTTCAGTAATTTCACTTAAATGGCAATGATAATTACCTATTAATTGTTATTTGAGTGAAATTACTGAACTTAAATATACAAGTTTGATAAAAATCATCATTAAAGAAGAAAATTTCAAATGGCATTTAGAGGCTTTTGCATCTGAACTCTTCATATATAGTTAAAAAAATGAAAATACATCAAGTTGTTGTAATTTTTTTAATTATTTATAATGAGAAAACCCTTCTTCCGTGAAGGTTGAAAAACATCTCAGGTTATGACTGCCACCCTGAATTCTCTGAGAAAGGAAAAGAGACGCTGCGTCATGGAGTTGACACTATGGGGATGCCCTCACCGTCACCGGTGTCTGAGCACGTGCTAAACACTCCAATTTTATTGGTTTACGGCAGTCTATGATGCCAAAAGCTCTAATAAAGGGCTAGCTCTGTCAATACTTAGACAAAGCTCTTGGGGAGGAGCTTATCAAAGGGAGTAAATCAACTGCAACCTTCAATGTACCACTACTTCAAAGGGGGAGAATATAACCTCCACTTTCATCAGAGAAGAGAGTGGCATAAAATAAATGCCAAAAGCTTAAGCTCCCCTGCTGTTGTGATGTGATGCTGTTGTGAAGGGGTGGTGATGGCGCAGTTTATAAGACACATGCCATTGGTGTGAGAGACCCGGGTTCGAATCCACTGTGAGACACCAATGTGTCCCTGAGCAAGAAACTTAACCCCTAGTTGCTCCAGAGGCATGCTACCTCTGACATATGATACCTCTGACGTATGAACTCTGACATATATAGCAATTGTAAGTCGCTTTGGATAAAAGCGTCAGCTAAATGAATAAATGTCAATGTAAGCCCTACTCATTCACTCTAAAGTGCTTAACCCTATTTGAGCAAATAACCGAACCACTAGGAGACTCCATACACTTATCTAATCAGAGTGCGGCCCTAACAAGAAGGGAGGCCAACATTGACCAACTAGATACTTTACCCAGCCATAGGGGAGTATAAGGTCCTCCTTCAAAACCCAACCTTAGTTGGGAGGGAATTTTATGAATACCTTTCACAATTCCATTCCATCTTCCTGGTCTACCCCACGGGTATTGAAGGCAGTTCAGAACCCAACAATAGTTGGGGAAGGAGGTAAATAAAGCATGGTTCGTTCACCATGCTCTACCCTAAGGGTATTTAAGCAGCTATCACAAATTTAGCAAGCAAGGCTGCTTAGAGATGCTACTCCTCTAAGAGGGAAGCCTACTTCTGTACTTTGCCAAAAAGGAAGGGCATAATGCAATGTGCCCAGTAACTCCTACCCAGGCTTTAACCCAAAAGGAGCCGCAGGGGAGCTCAGGCCCTACTTAAAACCCCAATGTCATTGAACATTGAAACAGCTCTTAACTGCTAAAGCCAGAAATTAGTTTAAGTAGAGCACATCCAAAGAAGTGTGAAACCTCTACTTCAGAACCCAATAATAATGGGGAGACTGGGAGATGTGAATTTCCGCAGTTCTGTTCAATTTGCTCTTCTTTCAAGGGGAAGCCTACTCCTCTATATTAACCACAGAGGGAGAAAATTAAAGCAATGCATAATATAGTCTGCCCAAAAACATATGATCACCTAGGCTCCAACCCGAGGCGACCACCGGGGAGCTTGAGTCTACTTAGAAAACCCTGCTCATGAATGATAGACTGCAATCAGCCATAAAATTTCCATGCTTGGTACACGTGTTCCCCATAGCGTCAACTCCATGATGCTGCCTCAAAGTTTCACTTCAAAAGGGAACCCCAGCTTCCTACCCTAAATATATAGTCTAAATATGGAAACTAGCATGATACAAATCCAGTCACCTTTACTGATGTCTGAAACCATCCAATAATGGCGCTTTTCCATTACCAGTACCAGCTCGACTCGACTCGGCTCGCCTCAGCTAACACAGTCTCATCCCAAAAAGTCATATAACTGACGTCTTTGGACGTCGGTAGATGGCGATCCCGGGCCGTCATACAACTGACGCTTTACCTTTAATGTCAGTTAGGTTTAGGGTTAGGTTTAGGTCTGGGGTAGAGTTAGGATCCCATAACCTCATCTACCGACGTTTAAAGGGGCCCTAAAAAGGCGAATATTGACGTATGGTCAAAAGACGTCCCAAAACGTCAGTTATATGACGTCTTGGGATGAGACCGGGTTGCCTCAGCTCGGCTCGACTCAGCTCGCTTTTCGCTTCTTTTTCCATTGCAGACAGTACCGACACAAAATTGTACCTGGTCGTAATAGCGACGCCTTTCGTTCCTCGTTGCCCTATCAATCTCTCGCAGGATCCTCTCTTCGGCAACCAAAAAAAGGAAAGTCTGCACCTCCTCGTTTGACCACAGCGTATTCTTCAGAGTTGCCATAATAATAGTAGTAAGTTTAGTAACAATCCCTGGCCAAACTATTTAAGAATAGCGGGGTTATTCTAGATAATCCATATGACGTGTGTAATGATGATGCAGTGAATGGTGACGGTTCTCTCTGACCAATCAGCAGTCGGCATTGTTTTCACGTCACATTTTAGTATCGCCTTAGCTCACTCAGAACCTTGCCGGAGGTGGTACAAAAAAAAGTAAGTACAGGTACAACATTTACACAATGGAAAACCAAACAAAGCCGAGACAAGTCGATTGAGCTGGTACCGTGTAGTGGAAAAGCACCATAAAACCCCTCCAAAAGAGAGGCATTCATCTGGCATAATTTGGTCTCATCACATGTAGAACAGCAGGGATTGGACAGCCATTTTTCAACACTACTTTGCAAGTTCTTGTTTCCAGTTTAGAGCTCCATCCAATTTTTTGACCCGTTTGTCACATCATACATAACAAATGCACCACAGGATCCCTTGAAGTACACTCGTTTCAGTCCCCTCACGCTCGACCTAAATAACAGCAAATAAAAACATTTTAAAAGCAAATTATGGTCCCAGTTTCATGAAAACACAGGCACTGATCAGTTTACATGCATTTCGGATATCATGCGATTTTTGCTTGGTGCTTTGTACTCAATAAATATGAATATAAAATGAATGAATATGCAAATGAAATGTGAAAGGGAAACTGTGCCATGATTTTTTTATTTTTTTATAAGCGTCTTAATATGCTCCATTTTTTCTCATGGTACACATTCCCATTATTAGTTTTATGCATTAATAATCTATTATGACAAATCAATATAACAAATGTAACCTACATAATTCTATTAAAATGAAAAGGTAATACGACTTACCTGCTATATCCCAAAGCTGTAATCTCACACGTGTGTGACTATCCCAATCGATCCACATTTTCAACTCACATATCGTTTAACTAAGGTGGTTTTCCCTACTTTATGGTCTCCAATCACTATCATTCTGAAGAAATGTTCAGTGAATCTTAATTCTGAGTCCTTAGATGGTTCTAACAAATCGCATCTGCAACAAATGACCTTCAGGTTTATTCTGCCATTGAAATCCCTGTCATGTTTTCCAACTACCTAACACAGACAGTTTCCAGCATCAAAATGATAAAATAAAGAAGTTACATAAAACAAATAAGTCACATAAAAGGTATAAAAGGCCATTTCAAATGCAAAAAACAAGCATAAAGTGACAGTGAGACATACGGGTGTTGTAGACAGTTCTTTAACATTGTCATGAAAGCAATAACTTGTCACATTTTGGGAAATTATTAACTGAACATCTGCAGCAACAACCCTGAGAGCTTATTAACAATGTACAATGTTTCACATAAACCCAATAAAACATGCGCACTATTATAAGATAAGCAATTCTGACAAAGACAGAACTATACTTTATATTTAAACTGAAACATGTAGTTCATCTACATCTATGTTATGCAATAGGACACAGATGATTATTTTCAAAAATATATTAGCACAAAATAGATAAACTATAGTTTCAAGACTATAGTATGCAATCTGACAAGATCAGAAACAAACACATATTGCATTGCAAAAGAAAAAAAGCTTCCAGCATAATCATTAATATCTAAAAGTTACAACAACTTTCTATAATTGCTTAAAAAGTTCAATTCTATTAGTATTAATAATAATAATTTAGTAACCATCAGGTCATACAGAACTTAGATGGTCATAACATAAATAAGAGGATATAACTGTCTACAGGTACAGTATGCTGCACACATACAGTATGCTGACTCATGATACATTCTGGTGAAACTGCCGTCGGTGGCCCTGTTGAGCATTAGGGGTCCTTGAATCTTCATTAACACACTATCTGAAGCAGTATTCGGAACTGATATGAAAACATTCAACCGACAATAAACAGACCAAATACTGCATTGAAACTGAAAGATCAATATATGAAAAGGTCTATGTAATAATACAAACTCTGGCTTTAGGTTATGACCATTTAAATCCAAATCTATAGATATTTACATTACTTCATAACTTTAAAAAATCACACATATGGAAGACAATTAATATATACACTTTCTACTGTACTTCAAACACACAAACTATACAAAAATTACATGGAAAAATACAGTTAGTATTGACATTGGCACTTAAACACTATCCGTTAATTGCTACATATAGTACTTGTAGGCATTGGTTATCTACACTTAGTTTACAGCATACATAGACTGATATGATGCTTTAACTAGACAAAACTGTTTGATAATCATGTTCATTTAATATAGTTGCAGTAAAATGTAGTTTATAAAAGTCATGTAGACCGATTGTATAAAACACATTAAACACATTAAATTGTCACTCATAAGAGTCGCTGCACATTTTTTAAATGTCTAAATCTTCAGTTTCTGCTACAATGGTTATTTTCTGCTGGTCCTTTAGATATTTTGATCTATAATTAAAAGCTTAAACAGCACAGAATATACAGCATTACAATGACTGATGTTGTTTTCAAGTCAACTACTGCTGCCATACTAAAGCAATTGATAGTGACAGAAATCAAAGGGATCCTGCATGTTTGGGTTTCTGCTTTTACTCAAGTCAGCAGCATTAACATCAGGGTCCAAAATTAACTCTTTTTTTGGCCACACCTGCCATTTGTGGATGAATTGTGAAAATGTGCATGCTATAACATTAAAAAAAAAAATAAATAAAAAAAGAATTATATATCAATAACCTTTTTGGCCACACCTGCCAAATGTGGGTAAATTGAGAAAATGTAATGGCCATTAAACAGTAGGCTATTTAGTTTTATTGTTGGTTATTGTAAAATAAGCTACAATTATATACAAGTTTCATTACTTACTTAATAAAATAAACATTAAAGGGGTGATGAATTGAGAAATCAAATTTTCCTTGAGCTTTTGACATCTAAGAGGTTATCATATTATAAGAATATCCTGTAAGTTTCAGAACTGAAAACGTCCTTGTTAGTCCAATAAAAGCTTTTATTTACACCAGCCTCTGAAAACGTCTCGTTTTGAAAAGTGGGAAACTATGACGTCGAAGGGGTTAAAACACCACCCCCGCAGAAGAAGATCAATGCCTGCTTCAACACGGCCGGTTTAGCCCCGCCCACCGATTCGCGCATTACACGCATAACGTTAGCTAAGTAGCCTAACGTATGCCTACCTCGTGATGAAACCGGATCGTTCTACCGAGCAATACAGAATATTTTGCAGTGCCTGGTTGTGGCAGAAGACAGTCGCTGCATAAGCTTCCTCTGGATTCCAATAGGACTTCAGTTCATGGATAAACTTTATTTTTAATGACGTTCCAGCTGATGAGGGTAAAACATCGTCGTCTGTTCGCTTCATTTCACTGAGGATTGTTTTGTAAACAAGACTGGATTTGCAGACCGATTAAGAGTAAAGAACGGTGCTGTGCCGTCTATATTGGATCTGACAGGAATTGTGCAACACACGGACTCTGGGTTGAAGATGTATGGGCGAATCCGGTTGCCATTTGACAACATTGGACGTTTTCCCCCACATACACCGACGGGTGAGTTAAACTCATTATAATATGCAAAACTGTTATCCACTCACAGCAGTGGGCGTTTATTTCCAAGTCTTCAGTGCGACACGCCCATAAAAACCGACCGTTTTTCAGGAAAGCTCACAACTTGGGTACAAAATAGCCTATTACTTATTCATTTTGATGTTTTTGAATGCAAAAACCAAGCGAACGTCTTAAGTTGACCTCAGACAACAATATAATAACATTTTAAAAGCCAGTTCATGACCCCTTTAACTGAAATAAAATGAAATATGTAAATAAGTAAATAAATGTAAATAAATAAATAAATACTATTTCAGCTGGTCGCCAAGGCAACATTTCTCATTTTCATGTAGTTCAACCTAGTAAAGTAACTAAAATGAAAAGCAATACAAACTATATAGACATAACAACATAACAAAATTACTAAAACTAAAACTGAAAACTAGTTCAAAATAATAATACAAAAACCTATAATAGTATACCAAGGATACTAAAATAACACTGGCTCATTAAAATAAATGCATTGTTCACAAGCTCCATGCCTCCATGCCTATATGCAACTTTAAAAGACGTACTGGCAAAATTTGACTTGCATTTGGCACTTGTTAATTTTGGACCCTGGTCAACAAACATCCATACAGTTTCTTTAAATACTCTGCTATCAAACAAATATAATATTAAAGCTCTCCAGTGCAAGCGACTTAAGTCACACCAATGTACAATCTAGCTATTATTTCACAATAGCTGACATGATCTCTTGAAATAAATGTGTTTCAAAGGGTCGAGGAGCTTTGCTTAAAGTCTCTGAGAATGACGGACGCGTACGTCACACTCGGCGGCGTGCATAAGATGGACTCAGACACCGGGGAGTTGGGAACGGGGCTCCCCGAGCCGAGAGAATCGCGAAACGGGGAAGGTGGCATCAGATCCAGAGAGTCCTCCATTGACATTTTGATCTGTACCAACTCCTCCTCATCATGGATCTGTGCATTGTCATACATGTAGCCATGAAGAAGTCCAAACTGCTCGTTTTCATCCTCCTCCAAAGGGGAGACAGGCTCGTCTGGGTAAGCACCCAGTTGCATGGGCAAAATTGGATGCGGATGCAATATTTGGGGTTGAAGCGGCAGCATCACCCGGTCGCCTGGCTCGTGCAGGCTTATGATCTCATCCAGATCGGGCACGAACTTGACCATGTCTTGCTGAAAGTGGTCTGCAATAACATGTTGGGGGAGAACACTGTTTTTTTGTGGCACGTGTTGCTCAGAAGTGTAAAAAGTCAGATGGCCGCCCCCCTCCTTCATAGGCTTGCTGACAGGCGACAGCCTGAGAGCCATCAGAGGAGGGCTGCCCGGGGGATTGTATCTTATCGGGTCGCCCTCGTCCTCCTCGGCTACGTTGTATAGAGTCTTGGTGCTTAAATCGGAAAACTCCATGCCTGGGTTATTGTAGGTATTAGTTAGGGGTTTGATGACAGCCGTCTGATTGGATCCGGCTTCCTGCCTCTTCACATGTACAGACAGTCTGTGCCACATGTGTTCCCCTTTCGGAGGATGTCTTGAACCTGGTTCAGACCATGACACAGACTTTCCATTAGAACTATGAACAAAATAAAGACGACTGTTATTTCACAGGAACCGAGAAAGGTGAACACAAGAACAACATTTCTCGTTCGTGTAAAAAAAAGTTTGAACAAGCAAAAATTATGCTCATTATTATTATTATTATTATTCAGACATCTAGAGTATCCATGAAAAAAAAGAATAGATGTGGGTGGAAATCTTTTATGACCACAGAATGAACAATTTTATATTTACAGTGGGGACCAAAAGTCTAAAACTAACTTAAATGTGGTATTTTTCCACATAAACCTGGATCATGTGTCTCTTTGTACAGAAAGTCAGACATTTTTCTATTAAATGCTCATTGGAACATGGAGAATATGATCATCAGAGCTCAAATCGGCTCCAGTCCCAATGTCATTAAAGTCCAGAAAAGTCCATCCATCCATCATAAAAGTGATCCATATCACTTCAGGGGGTTTATAAAGTCCTTCTGAAGCGAAGCGATGGGAAAAAAAAATCCATATTTAAAACTTTATAAACTAAAGTATCTAGCTTCAGGCAGATGGCCTACTCAAGTCGACTTGTGCCAAAAGAGTAGCTTCTGACGCAATGATGTAGGATGTAGCATACGCCATAAGCTCTTGCAGTTCAAACAAACAGGGCTGGGCAACAAACTCAAGCTCCTCTTCTCTTATATCATAATCTTCCGATATTTCTCTTTCAAAATTCTCGTTATAGACTATCCTTTGTGCTTCCACATTCGTCAGTGCGTCTTGTCAGAGGTTACTCTTTTGGCATGAGTCGGTTTGCATAGGCTGTCTGCCGGCAGCTAGTTATTATAGTTTCTAAAGATTTAAATATGGATATTTTTCTTACAAAAACGCATCACTTCACTTCAGAAGGACATTATTAACCCCCTGGAGTGATGGATGGATGCTCCATTCACTTTCATTATAAAGCTTGGAAGAGCAAGGATATTTTTTAGGATATAACTTGAGGGTGAGTAATTTTAGTTTTTGGGTGAACAATCCCTTTGAAGCAAAAGTAAAACTAAATACAAAAAGATTCAGAAATATGTGGAAAATTCAATTAAACTTTTCACTCAAAGATTATGCTAATAAATCGCAAATGAAAAAATCTAATTTGGCCTAGAAATCACGCACAAAAGATGGTTTAAAGACATTTTTAAATGTGTTAAATGAAAAAAATCAACAAATAGACAAAACAATAATTAGCTTTAGAAAGAAATATTTTATTTGATTTAACAGAATTTATTACACATACATTTTTTGGCTACAACGGCCATGATTTTTTTTTTCAGGAGCTGCATGTGAATTGGTATTTGATATATTTTAAGACCAAAACAGTTTGGTTACCAATATTATTCAAAATATCTTCTATGTTCCACAAAAGACAGAAAGTCATACAGATTTGAAACAACATGAGGGTGAGTAGCCTAAATGTAGGCTAAACAAACAATTTTCCTTTTTGGGCAAACTATCCCCAATATTAAAAAAAAAAAAATGTAATGAAACTATAAAAGAGAAACTAAAATGTTGCGGTAAATGTCTAAATAAGTAAGTAATTGAGTCGTTTAAGTGGCTAATTTATTCAGGAATTTAGTCAGTGGCTCTTTATGAATCATTGGTTCACTCAAAATGTTGAGTAATGCATATAACTACTAGTCCGCTGAACTAAACGTAAAGGGACCAGCACCTCCACATATTATTCCTGTGTTTTTCAAGGGAGCTATAGCCCCTGGCTTAAAGGGTTAGTTCACCCAAAAATGAAAATTCTGTCAGTATTTACTCACCCTCATGTTGTTCCAACCCCGTAAGACCTTCGTTCATCTTCGGAACACAAATTAAGATATTTAAGATATTAACATCGCTCCTGCATACTAGTCCATAAGCTTCTTGAGGGAATGACACTTGCTGGCATCGAAAAGTCATCAAAGACATCGTTAAAATAGTCCAAGTGACTACAGGGGCTCAATTTTAACTTTATCAAACGACGAGAATACTTTTTGTGCGCAAACTATTCACTTCCTTCTCTATGGGCCTGTAGTCAGTTAACGTAGTGTGATTGCGTAGAGCTACGTCACACGTAGGCTCACTATTGGCCGACGCTGGTCATGTGTGTGATGCGTGTGACATACAATAACAGAAGCTTACGCTATTAAACTAGTAACCTGACTCGAGGCAGAGGGAGAAATAAACGAATAGTTGAAATAAAGTCGTTATTTTTGTTGTTTTGCGCACAAAAAGTGTTCTCGTCGTTTGATAAACTTAAGATTGAGCCACTGTAGTCACTTGGACTATTTTAACGATGTCTTAAATGACTTTTCGATGCCAGCAAGAGTCATTCCCTCAAGAAGCCTATGGACTAGTATACAGGAGTGATCTTAATATCTTAAATATCTTAATTTGTGTTTCGAAGATGAACGAAGGTCTTACGGGGTTGGAACAACATGAGGGTGAGTAAATACTGACAGAATTTTCATTTTTGGGTGAACTAACCCTTTAAAGCTCCCCCGGTAAGCACAGACTGAGCCACCGTCGCCGCAGTGACATCTAGTCAGTAAAACTGTGCAGCGATGCACAACTGGCCTCCACTCAAATGTCCTCTACAGACACACTTCTAAATAGAGCCCATGATGTCGTCATGCCTCCTGCCGGCAGAGCCGAAATTTTAATCGCCTCCACTATCCAATGTGAAAGGCAGTGTTTAGATAGTGGTTTCACACTTTTTCTTTCCACAAATAGTTGGCCAGAAGAAAGCACAGCCTGTGTGTGCTTCAATTCTACCGGCAAACAGTAAATTTCGCACAGGACCACAGTCACCTTCCTCCGAGTCAATAGAGAGGTTTGACAAAGCTCGAAAGAGATGCAACACCACTCTTGACCATGGAGATCACCAACGTGCTTCACTGACCCAGTGCCAGCAGCTGTTTTATGAGACAGCATCCTTGGTTTCAAGGACTCTAACGTCTCAAATAAAGGTTCACAAATCCCCTCCAGAACTACAATCAAGTCCCATGATGGCAGCATTGATTTTGTAACAGGCCATCAACACCACACACAAGAAACTGAATGGCAAGGTGCACACTTACCACAGCACCATTAATGCCCCAATGACAGAGCGAAATGGCCGCCAAGTAAATTGGGAACTACCTTCCTCCAGTAATTCTCAAAATTCCATTAACAAGGCAATAAAAATCTTTGCCCGCACCACTCTTCAAATATGCACATAAAGCTTGTTGTCGACAGCAGCCTTGTGCTCTGTATTGTGGCCAAGACATTGATTGGGAGCCCGGCTGCCTTCAGATTCTCCTTCTCAGCGTATAGAGGGTCCAGGGGCTCATAGAGACCACAGTTCTCTATTTATAGAGCTCCCCATCCATGTAGTTACACATCTGTCGTCACCACTATAGATGACGTAACCCTGCTCAGGGAAATTACCTCTCATAACAGATCCTGGGTTCCCAGGGGATCAGAGCTCAAACGTACAATAGCGTTATCATGACTTGTTCGTTTAAATGTCACGTGGCATTCAGGAATGCAGGCATAAAGAGGAGACCCAGCCAAATGGCCGCTATCATTGAGGCCATGAGCCCCAGCAGTCTCAACACTTTACGAAAACGCACTCACCAGCCCAGCTGAAAAAGACTGGAAAAATCCTCTGCCCTCCATACTGACAGCATAGCTGTGTTCTGTCCTGAAACTATTCCTAAACCGAGATACGAGATACGATACATAAATGGGAGACAAGTGTTTGTCTTTGCAACACTGCTTTCCCTGCTGTCTGTAGCAGGAGCAGGTTATCTAAATAAGCGAACACTCTCATGCCCTGATGACGCAGCAGAGCCAATGCCGCTTCTGCACATTTCATAAATATGCAGGGTGCTAGGGATAGTCCGAATGGCAGGACTTGGAATCCGTATGCAGTGCCCTTGAAGATGGACCTCGGGAATTTTCCAAGGTGGATTGTGATATGGAAATGGTCAAATCCACCGATGTATACCATTCCCGGGGACACAGAGAGCATAGCAGGTGACGTACTGTAAGCATTTTGAACTTGCATCTGAGATGCTTGTTCAGTTGCTCTAAATCTAGGATAAGGGCGCAAGCCCTCACATTTCTTTGGAAAGAGGCAGTAACAGCTTTAAAACCCTTCCTCCATTTTCCCTTATGGAACGACCTGAATTGCCCTTTTGCTGAGGAGAGCGCAATTTTCTTCCCTCAAGACTGGGGAAGCCTCTTATGACACTGAAGTCATCATTACTCCGCTGAAACAGGGGAGGTGCGTAGGTATTCCGGCCGATAACCCCACTGAATCGTGCAAAGAACTCACTGTGTTATAGTATGCGCTACTGCTCGAGGCAGACAGCAAGGATCCCTGGCATCACCTGGGGAACCCCGCATCTTTTTTGTGAACATTGCTGGATATTGCATATAACTGCTTTTTTCTCAACTGTCGGGACACAGCCCGATTGTGAGGTTAGTGGTTCTAATGCATTTAGATTGTTTTGACAAACCAACACATGAGGCATTGTATGCTGAAGACAAAATGTCTTTATTGATAACAAACTTAAAGTTGAACCTGCTCTCTTGCAGGGTCTTTTTTTGCACAGAGAGAAGAATGCGGCTACATCTGGGCCGACGCTCTTCCCTCGTTTAAGATCTAGGGATCCGACTGCCTCTTCTTTCCTACAGAGAAATATCTCCCTTTCGCCGGGGGCGGACCCTTCTTCCCTGACCACGCCTACTGTTTAGGCTGTGTGTTCACCTGTTCAGCCTCCCCAGCACTGTGGGGAAGACGACCTGAACTTCGGTTGTGCAGACGACTGCTATGCACTGGTCTGCTGAACTGCTAGGCAGTGAGCGCTTAAGAGATTACGCCTGTTTCTTGGAGTTCTCAAACCATGCCTGAAACACGTCAGATGGCAATGAACCACCACTGGCCATCGCATAACCTAAAGACACTAAGGCCCCGTCCACACTACTGCGTTTTCATTTAAAAACGGAGAATTAAAACGAATACGATCTCCGTCCACACCAGCGTTTTATCTGCGTATTAGAAATGATCTCCGTCCACATTAAAACGACTGAAAACGCGGATCACGTGACCATTCACCAACACTGGGCATGCGCGTGCCGGTGTAAACAGTGAATGACGAATCAGGGAAGGAAACGTCATGACTGATAACACCCAATCATAGAGCTGAGCGGGAGCCTCTGCGTCATCGTTTATAAACTCCTCCATTTTGTACCGTCCATACTAAAACGCCCTCCGGAGATTCAAAACGCAAAACGGAGCTACAGCGTTTCTAAACTTCTCCGTTTTAGGTCTTCGTTTTTCCCGTTTTAGTGTGGACGGGAGGTGCAAACGTAGCAAAAGGTCTCCGTTTTTAAACGAAAATGTAGTAGTGTGGACGGGGCCTAATGTGCAACATGTTGCACATAGTATGTAGTTGGCCGTGGACTGTACTTCCCCTATAAGCTCGTCACATGTCCTCCCCCTGACATGGACTTGCTCAGCTCCCTCAAGCAAATAGCTCAGAGCTCTAGCCATGCAGGTCTGATCACTATAAATCCTGTATGAGCTGTTTGTATGAGAACCGGGACAGAGGAGGTGGAGGGGCAGTCCACTACACCGAATAAATCCTAAATCAGAATAAATTCTGCTGAGCTGTTTAAATGAGAACCAGCATTGGACCCATGGTACAGTTCGATGGCTCAAGTGTGTAAATAAATAAGACATAACAACATTGTCTTTAGAAACCCTTTTTTTGTGCAAAACTACTTCCTTCCAACCACAGATTCAAAACTCAATTTGACAGTTTAACAGTTGAGCCCAAGCCTCTGGCTGAGTCTAAAACGCAGGAATGCTAAGTTGCTGGTTACACTTTATTTCGATAGTCACTTTAGACATTCTACTAACTATAAGTAACTTTTCAACTACATGTCAACTAAGTGTCATTAGAGTATTAGTAGACTGTAGTAGACTGTCAGTAGACTGTTAGGTTAGGGTTAGGTGTTAGGGTTCAGGTTAGGAAAACAGGTTGACTTGACGTTGCTAAGTTACTTACAGTCAGTTGAATGTCTGTTGGGGGACCAACAAAATAAAGTGTTAGCAGATATTAAGCTGACAGTCTACTAATACTCTAATGATAGTTAGTTGACATGTAGCGGCAAAGTTACTTATAGTTAGTTGAATGTCTAAAGTGGACTATCAAAATAAAGTGTTACCAAGTTGCTTCATTAAAGCTTATTGAATAGGTGGTTTGCAGTCACGTGATTGTGATGACGCACGGAATGCAGATGGAGGGCAAGGAGTGAAGAGCGCAATGGACGAGATGGAGGAAAATCCGTACTGTACTACTTTGGACGCTATTACAAGAGAAATATATAAACAGAAAATCGAAACATATGTTGGACGTGATCCTTACGTAATGAAGAGGACCGATTTTCAACTGAATTGAGAGATTTGCCTGCCATCGAGGCTGTAGATATCAGCAACTAACTCGTTTTACAGACATACTTAGGCATTTTGAGTGTGTTATAGTGCTTCCTAAATATAGAAAATCACTTCCTGCCCTCCATCTGCATTTCGCGCCATGGCAACGCAGTGGCGTGACGTCACGTGAAAACAAGCTATTGTGTAGAGAGAGAGAGAGGGAGAGAGAGATCGACTAAGGGAGTGAATTACATGCATTTATCTGATATTCTTCTGGTCAATCTTATATTCATTATAAGATTCATTATTCAACATGGCATCATGACTTTTGCATAAACACACGCCACTTTCAAGACAAGCTATCCGCGTGTATGCGTGCATGTCTACGCCGTTAAATGTCCGCGGGATTTCGCGTGTATGTACACGCCGTTAAATGTCCGAGCGAAACGAATCAAAATGTAGTTCTACATCTGGGGAGCAATATTTTCTTCCTAGGATGGTAGGGGAAGACCCTAGTGGTATTAACCCCAGTGACGGGTAGGTTTAGGGAATGCGTTGGGGTAGGTCATATATACAGTAATGTAACGTTAAGTCAACGGCATTCATAAACACGGTGAAAAGCGATTATGTGTGTTGATAGCACGCCAAAAATGGAAATACGAATTGGCGTGTCATATATACGTCATTTCATGAGATCAGTCTGCATTATTCATTACCATGCTATAGTCAATTAAAGGGTTAGTTCACCCAAAAATGAAAATTAAGTCATTAATTACTCACCCCCATGCTGTACCAACCCCGTAAGACCTTCGTTCGTCTTCGGAACACAAATGAAGATATTTTTGATTCAATTTGAGAGCTGTATAACTACCACATTGGCTGCCTAAGGGACTGGCTCTTGACGGCCCAGAAAGTCAATGAAGAAAATGTTTAAATATCCCAAGTGACTACCGTGGCTCAAATGTTTATCAAGCGACGCGAATACTTTTTGTGCGAAAAAACAAACAAAAATAACGAGTTTATTCGACTATTTCTTTTCTTCCTTGTAGGCCAGAAACGAGACTTCCTTAGATTTCCACGACGCATGCGCGAGAATTGCGATCTGAAGTAGTGTAAGCTGGTGTAAGCAGATCGCAATTCTCGCGCATGCGTCGTGGAAATCTAAGGAAGTCTCGTTTCTGGCCTACAAGGAAGAAAAGAAATAGTCGAATAATATCGTTATTTTTGTTTGTTTTTTCGCACAAAAAGTATTCGCGTCGCTTGATAAACATATAGTTGAGCCACGGTAGTCACTTGGGATATTTAAACATTTTCTTCATTGACTTTCTGGGCCGTCAAGAGGCAGTCCCTTAGGCAGCCAATGTGGTAGTTATACAGCTCTCAAATTTAATCAAAAATATCTTCATTTGTGTTCCGAAGACGAACGAAGGTCTTACGGGGTTGGTACAGCATGGGGGTGAGTAATTAATGACTTAATTTTCATTTTTAGGTGAACTAACCCTTTAATTTGTTGGTTGCGTTTTATAAGGTGTTGTTTAAAGTATAAATAACGTCTTGCCAACTTGCTACTGACTCACTCATAAAGACAGTCTTTGCTGCCTAACTTTCACACGCTGAATGGTTGCTGATGGCCTGGTCCACAAACAAATTGTCAAACAGCCGCTATGTTAGTCACGTATTTGAGATCTAAATAACAACATTTTCTCATAAAAAACTCTTAAACCTACATTCCATCACACAACAACTGTAGTATTTGTAAATTATAGTGGGAGTGCTCATCCACCATGACACTCAATGGGAGTAATACTGCAAGCGGTGTGATACAAAAGGTGAAACTGCTTCTTTGGGGACACTGGTAGAATATCGCACGGCTGGAGAAGACTCTTAGCCAATCAGATTCGAGAAACAGAACTGTTGTGTGTGTGTATATTATATATATATATATATATAAATAATATTACATTTATAAATAACAAATAGCAGCATTTCTACACTCAGACTTTTGATCCCCACTTTATATCAAAATATATTTTACAAATAAAAGGAACTTCAGCTTATTTTATTATTTTTGGACTCAAACCAAACACCAGATTATTCATAACAAATAATTACTCTGGCATCAGTGCATAAACAACTTCGTATTATGGGACATTTGAATTGAAAAAATGCTTGTAAAACAGTATTTTAACAGTAACAGTAAAACTAATATTATAAAACAATTAGTTCCAACTCTACATTATACCACAGCTGTTGCAAAACAGCATATACATAATTTGATCTATATTAAATGCAACAAGTTGCAACCATAAACAACTAGGTGCAGAGGTCATACATATCTTGGCTTATTTGTGAGAAGTCCTTCTCTGTACTCCTGCTTTACTTTTTTTGTTTCACTGCTTTCAATTGTAGATACCCCCAATATATTTACTGTAGAATAAAAATTATAGCAAAATCTTTTTTCTGGCTGATACATTCCTTCCATTATCTGATATACTCCATGAAACTGTCCAGCAACTCAATAGTTGGTTGTAGAAGAATAATAACTCTTGCACTTGCCATACATACATTTAAAGCTACTGTAGTCACACAGTCTCTCTCAGCCTTGCTGCTTAGACGCCCCTGGGTGTGCAGGTTTTAATTGTAGTTGACCTGAAAATCACAAGATGTCTGAGAAAGCCGTTAATTGAGTAGGCTCCTGGAAATGGCATGATCCTGAGATCTGGAGAGAATTACAGGACTGGATCCATGGGCTCTAGCGCAACAAGACGGAGAGAGACTGTGCTAATGCCGCTGAGCTACTTACTTGGCATTTCCAGATGTGTTCTTCTTACGTTTGAACATGTTTAGTAGGCTGTTGCTCCTGCAAGCAATTTTTCCATCGCCCACATGCATACGCACCACATCGGAGGTGGTGAACGCGCTGCGTACGTTCCTCTCGGGCTTAGCGAGTATTATGTACATTTTTGGCGTGAACATGCATCCGAGAGCTACCGTCACGCTGAGACTCACAGAGAAGGACGTGGTGATGATCTTGTAGTTGGAGCCGAAGTAAATGGGCACAAAGGCCAACCAGATAATACAGGTGGTGTACATGGTGAAGGCAATGTACTTGGCCTCATTGAAGTTGGCAGGGACATTGCGAGTTTTAAACGCATAATAGGTGCAGCTGAGAATGAGCAAGCCATTATAGCCCAGTGGCGCCACCATGCCCACATTACTGGTATTGCATATTAGAAACACTTCTCGAATACTGGGGTAGGACTTAATCGGCTCTGGAGGCTCCAAGATGATCAACGTGACCTCCAAAGTCAGTTGCACGCTGATGAGGATGAATGCGATCACCACTTGTGCCCAGGCACTCATGAAGCGCGGTTTACGTGTGCATATCTTCTTCTTGCTGCCGGCCAGAATGCGAGCAATGCGGTTGGTCTTGGTGACGAGAGCCGAGTAGCACATGGAGGCAGAGAGGCCAACGAGGAGGCGCTGCAGGTAACATGAGGCTAGGGTGGGACGGGCGATGAGAGTGAATGGGCAAATGTAACCCAGGAAGATGCCAGCCAGGATGATGTAGCAAAGTTCACGGCTGGAGGACTTGACGACTGGCGTGTCTCGGTACAGTATGAAGATGAAGGTGACAAAACTGGTCACTAGGATGCCCAGACATGAAAAGACGACAGCAGCAATGGATTCAGGATGACTCCACTCCAGGTAGCGCAGGGGAAGTGGCTCACAGACTGAAAAGACAAGACAAAATTATTATATCAATGCGAGACTATTAACACAATGCATGACATTAGTATTAAAAGTGTTTGTTAAGGCAAGCATCACTATTGCTGTTGTAGTTCTCGAGACCACTTTTTGAAGGTATCGGTCTTGTGTAGGTATCAACCGCATTTGTTATTGTACTAGGTCTTGTCTCATCTCAATCTCAGACCAATAGGACTCTGGATTTCAAGAACAGTCAAGACCACAACTGCAGGGACATCACTAAATTTTCTTTGCATTGTCAGACTTATTTTACATGCTCTACATAGTGTTTTATTATTATTATAACTGTATACACTGTTATTGTTACACTATTCTAACTTTATTTATTAAATATAAGACATTTCTCAGGAAGTAAATGTGCATCTTTCAGATGAAATTGCAGAGTTCTGGTCTGGTCAGGTCTTGTCTTGTTTTGGTCTCAACCCCTCAAGTCTTGGTCTTGGTCTCAACACACTCAGGTCTTGGTCTTGGTCTTGGTCTCAACACACTCAAGTCTTGATCTTGGTCTCAACACACTCAGGTCTTGGTCTCAACACACTCAGGTCTTGGTTTTGGTCTCAACACTCTCAGGTCTTGGTCTCAACCCCTCAAGTCTTGGTCTTGGTCTCAACACACTCAAGTCTTGGTCTTGATCTTGGTCTCAGCACACTCAGGTCTTGGTCTTGATCTCAATACACTCAAGTCTTGGTCTTGGTCTCAACACACTCAGGTCTTGGTATTGGTCTCAACCCCTCAAGTCTTGGTCTTGGTCTTGGTCTCAACACACTCGGGTCTTGGTCTCAACACACTCGGGTCTTGGTCTCAACACACTCTGGTCTTGGTCTTGGTCTTAACCCCTCAAGTCTTGGTCTTGGTCTCAGCAAACTCAAGTCTTGGTCTTGGTCTCAACACACTCAGGTCTTGGTCTTGGTTTCAACACACTCAGTCTTGGTCTTGGTCTCCACCCCTCAAGTCTTGGTCTTGATCTTGGTCTCAACACACTCATGTCTTGGTCTTCATCTCAACCCCTCAAGTCTTGGTCTTGGTCTTGGTCTTGGTCTTGGTCTCAATAAACTCAAGTCTTGGTCTCAACACACTCAGGTCTTGGTCTCAACCCCTCAAGTCTTGGTCTTGGTCTCGGTCTCAACACACTCAAGTCTTGGTCTTGGTCTCAACACACTCAGGTCTTGGTCTTGACTATAACACTATACCATGCTATTATCGATGTGCAATTGGGTCAATGACGTATAAGGCCTTTGAGAGGCCCATTTTTAAAATACTTGAAATAATAATATATTTGTCTATTTTCTAAACATGTGGACTGTAGTCTACACATGCATGTGTGTGAAAACTTTAAACAAAGATATTTTAGTGCTTTTAAACTCAAATGAATAGGGCAATGACCTTAAAAAAGTCATTTGGGGCGACCGCAATTTATCTTATAATTAATAGATTTTCTTTGCATAAGTTATATTTTAAGAAGTATCAGTAATTAATTGAACTGTTTAAGAAAGATATAATCATGTGTCCTTTCATTTATTGCAAATGATGTTAAATACATTTTTATCTATAATGGCAATGTCACCCTCATAAAGCAATTACATATTTTTTTTACTCATATAATCCATAAAACTGATTTAAAATGTGTAGATATAGTATCCACTCATTGATGTTATACCAATGAATTATATTTCAACCATAATGGACAGACATTATTTTTTGAATTTACTGCAGAATTGAATATAGTTGGTTACCCCACATGATAAATGGTCGCCCCACATGATGAAAAACAGCAGGCAATTAAGACTATTCAATGATTTTGATAGTTAAAACACATTTAATGGAATTTTATGAAGAATCAGCATATTTAATGAAATTTTATGAAGAATCAGCATATCCATTTTATTTGACACATTTCATAACATTAACAGTTTCCTCACTATTTCATTTGACACAAAACCATCATATAAAAATTTTCAATACTAATGCATTAAACGCTTGGACAAAACATTGAACAGCATTTTCCTTTTTCATTTTCATTTCATTAATCACTTAAACATACAATGTTTGCATTTTCATTACTATTTTCATTTAACAGTTGAACGTAGCAGCATTCTGCAGACACATTGAACAGCATTTTCCGCTGCCTGTAGCGAGCAGTCTTTTCTTTGCTTGTTAGTGGGGCCATCTAGAAAAAAAAAGTATATTTAAACATACACAGAGTTAGAAAAAGAATTGGAAAAAGTAGAATGAATGCTTAATATCACACATTTCTTTGATAAAAAACATAATAATCAAAAAGAAGTAAGCTTAGTCCTCTGAAGGGAAATTATTGAAATTTAGAAAAAATATGTGGTGAAATGTAAAAAGTTATTTAAAACAACTAAATGCATATAATGAATGTAAACATTTGCATACAGAAACTACAAATACATGATATGTGTTTTCTATTATTTAAGCAATCAGTGGCGGTCGCCCCACATGATGCTCGGTCGCCCCAGATGATATTTTCAAGTTTAATCAAGTATAACAGGCTAATGCTTAGCTATAGAGCCCAAGTTAGCTTCTTCTCACCACATATCACTGACAAATTTACAATTTACAAATTTAAAAATAAAGATTTGCGTATAAAACTTATAATTTACAGTTTTAGGTTGGTCGCCCCACATGATATCAAAATGTGACGTATACACTGCAGCAGTTTTAAAGAGGATTTGTTTGTAAAAATGAGAGTGACAACTCACCTGCTAGTTGTCTCTGTGGGACCCTCACCATGAGGCTGGCTGATGCAACATCCTCTTTGAGATGATTATCAGAATATAAGTCCCTTATTTGTATTTTCTTGATGGTCGCCCCAGATGATATTTCAGATAATGAACATCTTCGGACAAGATTTGTTTGTTTATTATGATTGAAATGTGTGTACAAATGTTTCATAACTTTGTCAATCAATGGAAAACAAGTTTAAAATTATGCCAAATAGGGTAAGGATTATATTTAAATTATTTTAGTTTGATTTAAAACCAGTTATCCAAACAGAAGTCAAGGCCGGACGGTCGCCCCACATGATGTTTTCACACTTCAGGTGGCAGAAAATGCCAATAAACCAATTGTTTTTAAAGAAATAAGAGTGGGCATATGTATAAGGGAGGTGGTAGACATACATGTTATAATTTTATTAATTTTAATGTTTATTAATTGGTAAAAAGTTCAGTCGGACAGAAAAAGCAAGCGTCACGTCATTGACCCAATTACGTAATTTTATAAGCATCAAACTTTCGATTTAGTCTGGTGTGCAATAAAGTGACCAAAAGAATCCAAAAGACTTACACTGATGGGGGAGCCTTGCCAAAAATACAGATCAGAAAATACTAGGGAACCACTCTGAACACCAAACTGCATTGCAACATACAAAAAATACTCACAGAGCACATTAGCAACCACAAACCAATGTTTTGGCAACCAGCCACAAAAAATTTTTGAAACAGTAAGTAACCACCTAGCAAAGCCCTAGGCAACTACTCAGAAATGCACTAAACCCCACTCAGAACATGGGACAGTAAGTAACTACCTAGCAATGCACTAGCAACCTCATAGCAATGCACAAAAAACAAAACCACATAGCAACATCCTGGCAAATGGCCACAGAATTTTGAAATGTGTTCTGTTGATTTGGACCAGTAAGTAACCACCTAGCAATGCCCTAGAAACAATTTTGAACACCCTAGCAACTGCATAGCAATGCACCACAACCTCAAAAGACCTCAAAAGTAAAAATTATGAACATCCTAGCAACTGCATAGCAATACAGTTAATTGTTTCTGAACACCTTTTAACCACCTAGCAATGCCCTGGCAACCTCTCAAAAAATGGGTCTGTTTTATTTTACCAAAGGCCAACACACCTGCAGACTCAAATTATTCATAAGATGTGATGCATTATGAATTTATGCCTCCACCAATATGCAAACACTTTAAGAGGCCAACAGGGGAGTGAGATCAAAGCGTACATTGTTGAATGTGAAATAAAAATGGCAAAAGCGTTCACTTTGCATTTTGCGTGTCTTTGTAGGACTGGCCATTTGAGTGTGGCCAGCTCGCTTATGCACCAAGTGCTAAAGTAGGTTTCCAGCTCACCTAAAAATAAACAGCATCTCCACTAAGGGACCGGCCATAAGAAAGAACCAAGCCAAAGGAGACTTGAGAGACTGCAGCAGGAGAGAGGAAATGAATGCTTCCTCATTACCAACACCAGAATTCATGAAAGCCAGACCCTTTTAAGAAAGATTAAAACTCAACGACACAACCATTTACATCTAGCAGGATATAAATAACTTCCTAAAAGATCAATAAAATTCATATTTTTCAGCATTCCTCCTGACCAAGGGTTTTTCTTGAGCTATGGTGAATCTGTGCATTACAGCAGAAACATGGAACTATAGAGCTAATGAAAAATACATTGCTAGGACACTCTAAGCTTCTGCATTGACATTGACCATCATAGTGTATGAAAATAGGCCAGAGAAGTAGGCAGTGAAGTAGGGCTGTCACAGGCGATAAGTTGTACGGCACAAGCAATCTGTAAAAATGATAAATGGCCTTCAGGTGTCATGGGAAACCTTTTGAAAATAGGACAGTGAAGGTCTCGTAAAGAGCCAAATCAGTAATAATGCAAGACTCGGAGAATAGTCCTCTGCATGGGTGTTTGATTCTTTGATTCAGACACATTTTCTTCAAAACTCAAAACCGATTAAAGTAAATTACCAAAACTTTTGGCAAAAGCACCATATAGGTAAATCTTTAAGGTACTGGATTTTGACATTTTTCTGAAGACGTTTCCTTTGTTTGTCCATGCAAAAGTCACCACAGTAAGTTTAATTGCTTAGAAAAATAATATTACACCTCTCCTCAAGAAGCCTGCTAGAATAAATGCTGACAGATAATGGATTGTTTTAAGATGTGGACTAGTTTGTATATTTGAATATTTAGTTTTATAAAAAAAACATTCAAAAAAAAAAAAAAAGACTGGTTGATTATGTCACATAATTTCCCTTTAGTACAGTATCTCCATTGTTTCTCAAAGACAACTACAAGACTAAACAGAGAATTTTTGGAGACTTTTGCTGAAGTCTCTTGATTCTCAGATTTGTATTTACTTATTTATTGCTAAGAAAAAGACCTCAGTAGTCTCATCTCTCTTCTACGGCTTGAAAAGAGATCTCAAACTCAACAGAAACTAAGATACTTAAGCTTGTAATCTGAGTCTTCAATACGACCTCAAACATTTCTCAAATTCAGTTCAAAGATCAAATTTCATTTTCTCAGTTATACTATGCAGAATCATTTTATACAGTAGATTTATACTTCTACCTGGTCCTCCATAGTCACTATTAGTATCTATTTTAACTTCTCCTGAGGAATTTTACGAGAAACATCTGACAGTGTGAAATCTGACCCCATTAAAGCTGCAGTCCGTAGTTTTTCCTCTTTGTCGCCATCTGTGTTCAAAATCTGCCATTGCAGTTATTTGCGTAATTATCAACTTTACATGAGTTGTGCCTCGGCACGGCACAGCGCGGATGAACACAATGTTTTGAGGAGAGTGTGCGGCTGTCAGTTCGCCAGTGTGGAAATTGTCATTCAGAATCACAGATCCTACTTTTTGGAAGTATGACCAACATAAGAATTTTTTACTGGAAAACATCATCTAAAGTAGTAAGTAACATCCACTTTTGTTCTGACCAACTAAGGGATTACATTGCAGTAAATCGCGCTGATTAAATCTAACGATTGCTTATCATATCACGTCAAACCGTGCGAATTATTCTTTGTTCTCAAATTGTTAACATAAACAACACCAGCATTGCATGACTACATTTAATGCCCTTCCAATATTATCCTTATTTTCGCATGGGCCGGTTGCAGTCTCTTTTTTTTTCTGCAGTCACTCTGAAGTCCGAAGTCTTTTGCGTTTTACAATGGGTGAGTGTCCAGTTGTCACTGGTGATAGTCATTTAAACTTGGAAAAGACTATAAATCTCCACCTCCAACATCCTCACATGCAATATAACCTACTAGTCTAGACTCTTCTTTATGTGTACAGTTGTGAGCTCGAATCTCCCGCGGAAATTCACTAGTACCACTGGTATTAAAATATTATTACAAGCTTACTGCTTTGAATTGAGCTAAAGCAAGCAAGCTATGTACTTGGTCAAAAATGTATTTTGGATAATGTTAAATCGGCAACACTTTACAATACGGGTGCACTAATGTGCATTAATTCATCCTTAACTAATGCACAGATAATCATGAGTTAATGTATAACTAATAAAGAACTGAACCATTAATTGATGATTACTGCATCAGCAACTAATAAAGAGTCAATATGATTAATAGATTAAGTAATACATGAATTGCTATTAATTCAATGTGTCATTGTGTATTAATTCCTTAATAACATATTTTCTTAACTAATAGTGTAAATTAATGTGTTAATTATCACAATTAGTCAAAGCTATGCACTTCAACTTCCACTTGTCTGCTTTAATTAATCATTAGCTAATGATTTGCAAAGGTATCATTATGGTATGACTTTACTTGATGGGGCACATCATTATTAACTAGTCATTTAGTAATTGTAGTAATTTGCACATGAATTTGCACTAACAATGAAGTAATTAATCATGAATTAATGCATATTAGTGTACCTGTCATATTACTTGGAAGTTAAAATACAAGGCTTTGGCTCATTCTGGTAATTAACACTTAGTTAAAAAAATTAGTTATTATGGAATTAATCCACAATTAAATATTTAAGTAATAACAATTCATGTATGAACTAATACAGACTCTTAATTAGTTCCTAATGTGGTAATCATTAATGAATAGCTTAAATAATCATTAGTTACACATTAATTCATTATCTGTGCATTAGTTAAGCATGAATTAATGCTTATTAGTGCACACGTATTGTAAAGTGTTACCGTTTAATCCCCAAAAGTTACGGACTGCAGTTTTACCAATAACTGTTGCAATAAAATGATGACTATTGCAAATGATATACCGTGCAGTTCTTCGTCTGGCCACCATCCCAGTTCACAGGCTTTGCAGGTGAATTCATCCTGGACATATTCGTTGTCCTTGCACGCTGTACAAATCCAACAACAGCTCACCTCCCCTTTCCTGATCACCTGTGAGGACACATAACACACATTTCCCCAGTGGATTAAAGTTTCTTTAAGAAGACGCAACGTAAAATAACGGCAATACAAAGGTGAGGGTTTTTGCTAAATGCTAATAAATATACAAACTTACCTTGATTTCTCCTTTGGAGCAGGGCTCACTGCAGACAGATCGGACCATCTCACTGCGGTTCATCTGGATCATATAATCATCAATACTCAGAATGCCTTCATGCCACGAGCCGACGTTTATATAGTCGTAGACTCCAGGCTCTACATACTGCAGGTTCATAATGTCATACCTTCACGAAAGAAAGACACAAAGTTGTTTTACAGTCAATCATAATTATCATTGTTGCTATTGCTATTGATTGATTTTATATTCTGACTTTATAAAACGCAGTTGGGAGATATAAAGTCAGAATTGCGAGATCTAAACTCCCTAGTAAAGCGTTCTCAAAACATCCATAAATTCAAGTGAGTGTTTGCTGAAGCCAGGCCATTGGACTTATTGGATGCAACTCCACGGTGGTTGAAAAATTAATTAATAGCTATTTTTCTTTTATTCATTTAGTGCATGAAATATCGCTTTATGTAGGCCAGTAAGTAAGACTGACCTGCCAGGCGAGTCCCCGTTTTCATCGAACCACACATCTTCTCCAGACACACCAGTAAAGGAGGTTTTGAGGAGAAAGTCTAGCAGTTTGCTGCCATCAATGGGGTCCATCGCCTCACAAAGTCCCTCGTGACCCGGGCACAAGTACTCATGCATATCATGAAGGCCGTGGGCCATGGCGTAGATGGCATTAATGACGAACCCCATCTTACTGTCCTGGACATAGTTATCCTCAAGGCTTTCATAACCTGAGAGAATCAGCAAACCAAACAGCAATTATTAGAGCATCACCGTGTCAAATTGAGCGTCTTAGTCAACATAAAACAACCCAATTTACTTCCTTATATATCATTGTTAACATTGTCCAACAGCCTGCTAAGTGATGTTAGCTGAAAAGGAAAGTCTTTTTATACAGACAATGAAGACAAATAGTTTTTCTTTGGAAAATCGTGCACAGTAAAACACAGAAACATGCATTAAGAAAGTAAATAGGGTCCATTTTGATTTCATATTGACTACACTAAATCATTTAGCAATACCTGCAAATTCTACGAAATAATTATTTTACTAAACGAAAATCACTGTTACAAAAAAACCCATTGTAACAGTTCAGCCATATTTTCCAACCACATTTTATAGAATTTTTGAGCACTTGAAAGGCAACGATAGGGTGTCCAGAGACATATTATTATTCCGAAGCCACGGGCGACAGGACAGTAAGTTCGTTCTATTTCCATTAGACAGGGACAGCAGCATTAAAACAGAAGATCAAAAGGAAATGCTTGTTGCCATGGTGAAGCAAACCATTTATGTAACCAAACTCAGCATTTAATTAGTAATGGTCATGATGTTGACATTATTATTAATTGAGCATGGAAATTAATTATTCATCCATGTTCTCATTCTTGCCCGTCTCCCTCAAGCAAATGTAAATGTGGCTGACAATAGGGAAAAAAGGTCACTGTATTAATTCAAAGGAATGGGCAATGTCAAAGGACACCCTATCGGATCATTGTCTGGTGATCTGTAACAAGCCAGCAGGAAGCAGTATCAGGCACCGAAGCTGATAAATATGATGATTTTGAAGATTAAGAAACACTTTTTCAAAGAAAACTCTCATCATAACATGGCTCTCACATTACATGTGTAAAATAAAGGGCATTGCAGCAAGCAACGGGCGAAAGCTGAAACCTAGGCATGCTTTGCTGAAAATGCTGTCTTGGTTGATCCCTAATTTAAAAACGCACTAACCATAAGAAAGCAGTGACACTTTGAGGACAAACTGAAACATTAAATCCATGTTTTATTAATGATAGAGGCAGATTGCGAGAAGGATTTCTCAGTGTTTCTTACACCCTCGCTTCTCTATTCAATCATTTATGTGCAAAAGTAACATATTTTTGTTTACATGCAAAGAGAAATATTTAGGACAGAAGGTCTCAGTAAAGATATGATACTGTGATATGATATTTCAACTCAAATATCCACCCATCATATAAAAATGTTTCATCAAATCTCATAAAAAAAATCCCATCAATATCATTACGATAATGAATGATAACTATTAACGTTAACGATAACTATTAACGTTCAAAACTATTTTTTTTTACATTTTGTTATATTTTATGGCCTATACTATGCCCATAAAATATGATATATTAATATATATATATGCCCCATTTACCATGTTTAAAATTCAGTTATTTGTGTCAAAAATAGTGAAAAACAAAACACCAAACACTCTAAAATTCTTCCACCACAGTCACAGTATGACATCGATACAGTGTTGTTGTTGTTGTTTTTTTTTTTGCTTTTTGGTGCATATTTAGCAGATGTAGCAGTTGTAAGTGGAGCCAAATTTATAGAAATAAGAAGCGTGACCTCTTTATTTCTTCTCTCTGAAGGCTCTGATTCATATTAGCACAAGCAACTAAAAATGCTCTGAGCTTAAAAAAAGTTCCCCATGCAGCATAGCCAACTGGCATGAGAGATCTAGTTAATGTTATTGGGATATACAGTAAAGTTCAAACCAAAGTACCCTTACAGATGCCAATATTTTGGGG
Source organism: Pimephales promelas (assembly GCF_016745375.1). The sequence goes on from NW_024121187.1 coordinate 505,605, forward strand.
ATAAAACATCCCAATAACTTCATATATTAGAGGTCAACCGATATACAGTGCCGCTTTGTGACCTTATTGACAATAGTAAAGGACAATCTTTTCTAATAACCTTTACTAGTGATCCGAAATTGTAGAAAAAAAGACTCACAAAATCACAGAGCGTAATTTACTTTCAATTCATATGGTTGTACAATATCAGTCGACCTCTATCTATATTTCTGAAGTGAGGTGTCTCCACGTTAGCTCTTCAGAAAAATATTCACTTACCATCTTGGAGTTCTAGACAAAGAAATAATAACAGAACAACACACTATGACTATTTCTCTGATTACAGTTTTCATTTTGGCTTAAGGAGTTAAAATGATCATTTTGCTTCAAAATCATTTGACCAATGAAAGTTCACCTCTTGCCTAAAACAACTAAAATAGAAAATAAATAAATAAATAAAAATTATATAGCAAAGCAATGCTGTAAAATACACACACATATATGGAAAACTAACATGAAAGTAGCATAAAATCAGATAATAAAGTGAGTGGCATGCTTCCCTATATTTATAATGGCACTTAAAAAAAGTTGTATAAAGGTAAAAAAAAAAACATTAGTTAACTACATTAGTTAACATGTATTAAGAATGAACAATACTTATTCAGCATTTATTAATCTTAGTTAATATTAATTTCAACATTTACTAATACATTATTAAAATCAAAGGTTGTATTAGTTAACATTTAGTTAATGCGCTGTGAACTAACATGAACGCACAATGAACAGCTGTATTTATATTAACTAACATTAACAAAGATTAATAAACACTGTAACTAATGCATTGCTCATCGTTAGTTAATGCATTTACTAATGTTAACTAATGAACCTTATTGTAAAGTGTTACCAACATTATTTATCACGGTAAATTATTATTGCATTAAGAAAGATGTGGCTGCAAATGCAGAAAAGAAAGTCAGGTGTCATTTTGACAACATGCTTACAGAGTGTTGTCTTTAGGGATGTTAAATAACTTATGTTAATACATATTAACCCAGCCAGCCAGAAATGTGCCATAAAAAGAGTTAATTTACCTAGATCACCTTTTTCAGTCAGCAGAGAATGTTTCAAAGATACAAAAAGAGCAAAAAACACAAAAATGTGGCTTTAAACCTAAATAGCAAGTATTTTATTTTCTTCTGTTATGGGAAATAACAGCTATACTGTGGCATGAAAAATGCTATATGGGTCATTCCTGTTCTGCAGTACAATTTTTAACTTTTCTTTCAAATCTACACTGCAATTGCAATTTAAGAAGATATGTTTATATCATACTCTGGTCAGACACTTTGACGAGTACGGAGACCACATTTTGATATTATGAGCGCATCTGAAAAATAGCAAATAGCGGAGGAACTTCTGCGGGGAAAGTGCAAAATCCAATTAGTAATAATCCATGCTTTATATTAAGAACTTCAAAATAATTGTTAAGATATATACACTGAACGCAACACTTTTGTTTTTTGTCCCCATTTTTCATGAGCTGAAATCAAAGATCTAAGACTTTTTCTATGTACACAAAAGGCCTATTTCTCTCAAATATTTTTCAAAAATCTGTGTAAGTGAACACTTCTCCTTTGCCGAGATGATCCATCCATCTCACAGGTGTGGCATATCAAGATGCTGATTAGACAGCATGATTATTGCACAGGTGTGCCTTAGGCTGGCCACAATAAAAGGCCACTCTAAAATGTGCAGTTTTATCTCATGCTGCGTTCATGTGCTATAGTAATTATGGTAAATACCAAAAGCCTACGTGGAAAATGCACACACACCCCCTCATGTGGTATTTTCCACTGGGAAACTCGTAGAATATTTTGATGGACGAGTTGCAGAGATGAGATAACCTTTGACCTTTTCAAAATGGCGGAGAGCACCGCGAGAGTCGTGGATGGTAAAAATATATACTATTCATGATCTAGAAAATATACAGCATTATCAACGTTTTGAGTTTTGATAAATAATTTTCTTGCTGTTGCAGATGACTTAAAGGGTTAGTTCACCCAAAAATGAAAATTCTGTCAGTATTTACTTACCCTCATGTTGTTCCAACCCCGTAAGACCTTCGTTCATCTTCGGAACACAAATTAAGATATTTAAGATATTAAAATCGCTCCTGCATACAGTCCATAGGCTTCTTGAGGGACTGGCTCTTGCTGTCCTCGAAAAGTAATTGAAGACATTGTTAAAATAGTCCAAGTGACTACAGGCGCTCAATCTTAAGTTTATCAAACGACGAGAACACTTTTTGTGCGCAAAACAACAAAAATAACGACTTTATTTCAACTATTCACTTCTTTCTCCATAAGCCTATAGTCCGTTAACGTAGTGTGATTGCGTAGAGCTACAGTACGTCACACGTAGGCTCACTATTGGCCGACGCTGGTCATGTGTGTGTGATGCGTGTGACGTACAATAACAGAAGCTTACACTATTAAACTAGTAACCTGACTCGAGGCAGAGGGAGAAATAAACGAATAGTTGAAATAAAGTCGTTATTTTTGTTGTTTTTTTGCGCACAAAAGTGTTCTCGTCGTTTGATAAACTTAAGATTGAGCCCCTGTAGTCACTTGGACTATTTTAACGATGTCTTTTATGACTTTTCGAGGACAGCAAGAGCCAGTCCCTCAAGAAGCCTATGGACTGTATGCAGGAGCGATTTTAATATCTTAAATATCTTAATTTGTGTTCCGAAGATGAACGAAGGTCTTACGGGGTTGGAACAACATGAGGGTGAGTAAATACTGACAGAATTTTCATTTTTGGGTGAACTAACCCTTTAAGCAATCTAAAATAGTTTTAGCTGAATAACAGGTCTGGATCTCCATATTTTTACCACATTACGACAACAAATGCACTTGAACGCAACAGATCAGAAAATGTAAAGAAAATGTAACAGAAGTTGTAGAAATGTAGAAAGTATAATAATTGCTGCAAAATGTAACGAAGTAAAAGTAAAAAGTATGCACTACTTAAGTAAAGTAAAGATACGTGAAAAATTTACTTAAGTAAAGTAACAAAGTATTTGTACCTCGTTACATTCCACCACTGGTGCTCTGACTCTACTCTAGTGTTGTGATCTAACAGATACCCAGTAGAAAGTAACATGATTAAGTTACAGCAATAAAGTCCTGCAAGATAAAGTTGTTTTATGCGAAACCATAGACCTTTATCTACAGATCAAGTATAATAATAGTAACACTGAATCATCTTGGAGAGAGTTTACGCTGTCTGCTGTTTGAATGCCGAATGAAGAATGATTGACAGCCGCAGCGGAGGGAAAAGTTTACGTGATGTTAAATTTAATGACTTAAATATCAAATATCTCATATTATACTACATAATGGCTTCAGAACACTTATAATATAGTGCACGAAAACTTGGTGCTTTATAATGTTTTGTGCCTTTTGTGGGCTTAACAAACACAGAATAGTATACACACAATATCGGATTTGGATCAGCCAATCCGGCAAAAATCGGCAGTATCAGAGCCGATGCCGATACACAGTACCGGATCGGTGAATCCCAACCCTACATACAGTACCACACAGCCCTAAAGAGTATAACATGGTTACAATAGTGACAAAATATCTGTTTTATTCACAGAAAATTATAGGGGGCAAAGGATAAAGGATAATATTTTTAAAAAACTTAACTGATTGAAAATTAAAACAATACCTAGAAGCTTGACAGTTCAATTAGAGAAAGGAAAATATGAAGAAATACCTGGAATATTTCTAAAAAAAATATTTGCCCCATTTGAGAAATTAGTAGGCTACTTATGAGTCTTTAATCGTGATACTTTAATAAAAGAAAACTAACTTATATGAATTCATTAATATTCTGTCTAATATATGGGGGCATGGAAATGTACTACATACAGTAGGAATGACCCATATACAGCCTCTCTTTCCCACTCCTCATACCTGAGCAGTTCTTCTTATAATTCGTGTTTTCCTGTGGGTGTCCATGGAGGCGACACTGGAAACGATACTGCCAGAATTCAGCAAACCAGGGGTTTCTAGTGTTGGTGTTGAGGCGTAACTTCAGGTAGTAGTCATCAAAGGACGTGACCTCTGCCGACTGAAGCTTCATAGTGATGCCGCCAACAGCTTCCTGCTCATAGCCCTCCACGACCTCATCTCGGTCTGCCCAGCCATCACTGAAGGAAATTTGGCATAGATTCAGTAATGCTTACAATGCTTACTCTGTGTTATAAGTTTCATCATTAGAGCATAAGTGATGAGATGATGGCTGCCAGCAGATTGATATAATCTTTTCTGAAAAAACATCTAAGAGGTATTAAGTTAAATAGTGTGCAACTAGCAATGCATAAACTGCTGGCATATCAAAATAGCATGAAGACGTTTACATAGCAGGCGATGGTCTATATTAGGCCAGCATTGATCCAAGGTTTTTTTTTAGTCCCAGTCCATTCCTGCTTGAACCGTGAACGTGTGTTGCTTGAGCTCATAATGAAGGTATCTTTCTGTGGCCATGGCAATATCAGCACCATCTGCCTCTCAGCATCTTCCTGACAGAATGCCAAAAACTGACTATTACAGTTGACACTCGTATTTCACAGATGACAACAATTTACCTGCAGCATTGTGTCTTCTCAATGTATTAAAAGCCATAATCAATTGTTTCTTCATCTTCATGCACTTTTATGTCCCATGGAATGATTTTAATTTACATTTTTAGGTCAAATTAAATCTGTCTTGGAAAGTTTTTGCCATGTCATGCGTGAAAAACTTTTTTTTTCCTAACAGCTAATGTTTTATATAAATTGAAGTTAGATTAACACTGAATAAACATACAATATAAAATGACCTCACGTTTACCATTTTAAGAATAACTGCAAATACTACAATTTTATAGTTTTATATATAATTTGAAACAGCATGGAAGATGCATTCGACACCGATCTGCGTTATTTTAAAGCTACATTATGTAACTTTTTTTGTTCAAAAATAACATTTAAATAATGAGTCAATATATCATCAACCTTTTTTCCAAAACGTTAGTCGCCAAGGTAAGCTTATTACACCTAAAGGATTATTAGGAACACCATACTAATACTGTGTTTGACCCCCTTTCGCCTTCAGACTTCCTCAGTTCTACGTGGCATTGATTCAACAAGGTGCTGAAAGCATTCTTTAGAAATGTTGGCCCATATTGATAGGATAGCATCTTGCAGTTGATGGAGATTTGTGGGATGCACACCCAGAAGCTCCCGTTCCACCACATCCCAAAGATGCTCTATTGGGTTGAGATCTGGTGACTGTGGAGGCTATTTTAGTACAGTGAACTCATTGTCATGTTCAAGAAACCAATTTGAAATGATTCAAGCTTTGTGACATGTTGCATTATCCTGCTGAAAGTCATCAGAGGATGGGTACATGGTGACTATAAAGGGATGGACATGGTCAGAAACAATGCTCAGGTAGGCCGTGGCATTTAAATGATGCCAAATTGGCACTAAGGGGCCTAAGGTGTGCCAAGAAAACATCCCCGACACCATTACACCACCACCACCAGCCTGCACAGTGGTAACAAGGCATGATGGATCCATGTTCTCATTCTGTTTACGCCAAATTCTGACTCTACCATCTGAATATCTCAACAGAAATTGAGACTCATCAGACCAGGCAACATTTTTCCAGTCTTCAACTGTCCAATTTCATTGAGCTCTTGCAAATTGTAGCCTCTTTTTCCTATTTGTAGTGGAGATGAGTGGTACCTGGTGGGGTCTTCTTCTGTTGTAGCCCATCTGCCTCAAGGTTGTGCGTGTTGTGGCTTCATAAATGCTTTGCTGCATATCTCGGTTGTAACGAGTGGTTATTTCAGTCAAAGTATCAGCTTGAGTCAGTCGGCCCATTCTCCTCTGACCTCTAGCATCAACAAGGCATTTTCGCCCACAGGACTGCCGCATACTGGATGTTTTTCCCTTTTCACACCATTCTTTGTAAACCCTAGAAATGGTTGTGTGTGAAAATCCCAGTAACTGAGCAGATTGTGAAATACTCAGACCAGCCCGTCTGGCACCAACAACCATGCCACGCTCAAAATGTCTTAAATCACCTTTCTTTCCCAATCTGACATTCAGTTTGGAGTTCAGGAGATTGTCTTTACCAGGACCACACCCCTAAATGCATTGAAGCAACTGCCATGTGATTGGTTGTTTAGATAATTGCATTAATGATATATTGAACAGGTGTTCCTAATAATCCTTTAGGTGAGTGTATGTGTTTACATTTTAGACCTTAAGGGTCTAAAATCAAGTAAAAAAAAAAAACCCATCTCTTCAAGGTGACAATTTCAGGTTACCAGTTTTTATAGCTGTCACAGTGAGTGAGAAAGGTTGAAAGCAGATCATTCTCAAACCTCGAACAGGGAATCACCCATTTTAAACAAGCGCCGAGCAGAGGAGAGTCTGCTGGAATTAAAAAAAAAAAATGCGACAGAGCTTGTAATAAAACAAGAATCAACATTGGCTAGGCATTTTTTTGGAGATGGGATTTGAAATGTTAAAATGTAAAAGTGACACAGAGACTATTTATTTATTACTCAACAGGTGAGTAACAGAGTTCATTGTAAAGCATTATCTATTGTAAAGGGTCATTTCATTATGGATGTTGTAGTGCTGTGTAATTTATTTTCAAGGAAGTACCGTGTCTATTAATGGGTATAAGTACAGTAATGTCTTCAGCTTGTCGGCTTGAGATCCTTTCCATCTAAATTCTCTTAAATGTGCTGTATGTCTGTTTTTGACTGTACTTAAGAATAAAAAAACATAATATGAAACAACTCTGGCGGAAGACAGGATCTAAAATCTTCTGATGACACGCAGATTGTCTTTTGTAAGTTACCAAATCCGTGTTCAGAAAAGAGCGGCGCTCTTTCACTACATGATGTTATCGAAAAAAAAAAAATGTTGTGTGTTTTTGGAATGCAGTGAGTTTTCCCAAAATAAAAATACTCTGATAAACCATACCAAAGAGAACCGTAATTGCGTAAGTGGTGCTTCTTAATTTGAATACCCAACAATAGTTTTATAACCTAAATATTTACAGCTTTTTCACTTTTAAAAATGTAGAATGAAAAAAATTCGGAATACATTTTGTTACATGTCTTAAATCAGAATATACTAAATTGAAATATTTTCATCATTTTAAGTTTCAGGGGGGTTCTAAAAATGTCTCAAATCCACCATTTATCTCAAATAGCCTACATAACATTAAAACTGAATAATTTTCTTTGATGCAGTACACACTTTTAACTATAGTCAAATCCACCTAGTCTGACTAGTATGTCTTGTATATGGCTTTGAACTAGCCTCCTTTAAAACTGTCTCCTTGACCTAGAATAAAGCATCCTTGGCCAACTGATGTTCCTCTTTTCACTTCATAGAGACTCCACTGGCATCAAGACAGAGGTTTGAAATACTTTACATCAACAAGAGAGGGATCTCCTGAGCAAAAATGTAAATAAAACATATGGGACAGTCATCCATCATTTATAGAAACCTGCAGCATCAGGAAACCATGATAATTTCTAAGCAGAATAGATCCGGTGCTTTATGAAACTGCAACTATCAAGGATTATGCTTTAATTTCTTTAACTGTCCTTAATGTCCTTAAACTAAACATAGTCACCTTCCGATTAGGAGGAATTCTCCAGCTACACCAAGGCGTCTCATGGCCATGAGGAGACCACGAACAGTCATTCCCTCGCAGAAACAGACCACCACGCGAGCTTTGGGCAGACGCTCTCGAAGTTTCCTCAGCAGCCGGTCGAAGTGTTTCTCCCCAGCGTTGCTGTAGATCTTGTCAGAGTGTGCGATACACAGACCCTCCTGAGATGCCAGTTCCTTAAAGGCCTCCATCCCACTCTCACCATAGTTCCCTGAGGAACGAACACCAAAACAAGAGCATCTGCATCAGAGCTTCTCTCATGACCTCGATCCAGCTCGCCTGAGACTGCAGTGAGATTGACAACTCAACAGCATCTTCAAAACAGATGAACGATGCAAACTGACTTTAGACTAGAGACTAACTAATTAACACCCAGTTTCACAGACTTATGTTAAACTAGTCCCAGATTAAAATGCATATTTGAGCTGTTTTAACTGAAAGCAACTGAGATATATTAAATCAGTGCCATTGTTTTTGTAACCAGTAATGTTGTCACTAAAAGCTACTTTAATGTCCTAATTAAACTAAGGCCTAATCCTGGCTTAATCTAAGCCCTGTCTGTGAAACTGCGCCTTAAAGTTTCATGTCTTGAATATTACACAAAAAACAAACCCAGAGTTGTCTATTAGTATTCAGAATTGTAATCAGGATATTGAGTTGAAATGGCAAAGTATGTGTATTATGTGAATTGAAAACAACATCCGTATTCACAATTCAATTCGAAAAGCATTACTGTTACTTAAAATGTACAATACGATGTTAAGGGTGATTGAAAAATATTAATGGTTAAAAAGAATGAAAGAATAAACAAACAAATGAATGAACGAACCAACGCACAACACAAATAATGACCGACTGACGAATGAACAACTGAAATGAACAGTGATTGAATGAATAAACTAACAAAATAACGTTTGAATGAATTAAGCAAATGAATGAATGAAACTACAGATTATGACACAGGCATTTATTTAATTGAATGATTTGAGAGCTCGGCTTGTGATTGTGCTTTCAAATGCTGTTAAGAAGATTACAGTGTCACTTTTTAATCACAGATTGGGTTATATTTGGAATTATGTGCTGTGCTTGATATGAGACCAGTATCAACCTCTTGATAATGATATGGTGATTAAAAATGTCTAGCGGTTTTGACCCTGCATGGCTCCAGTGATATTTGATCATTTCATGCTATTTAAATGTTTCTCTTGGACAACAATGAGAAAGTTCAATTCACAGTTTCATTTCTCAGAATAGATCTTAAGATGTCAAACCATCCTCCGATTTGATTTCAATACAAAGCATTGATCAAATTCTTCCCAAATCAAATGATCTAAGCTACTAGACACATTCACTTGCTCATTCTTAACTCTTGTTGTTGTGCATCAAAATGTGTCTATATTATTTCTCAGGAGAAACATCTTGATACTTCAGAACTCCAGGTCACAAAGCTTTTACTCACCCTCGGTGTGAACGGCTGACACATACGTCCAGTTGTAGCGTTTCACAATGTCCAAGAGAGCTCTGGCCTGAAGAGTGTCAGAGGGCACGACCCTAAGGAAGTACTTAAAGAGGGTTTTATCGCTCAGATCGATGCTTGTAGCCGAGTACGCGATCTGAGGGATGTTGAAGAGCTGCAGCAGGTTCTGAACTTGAATGGCCACTGAGCTGGATCCAGGTCCGATCACACCGGCGATTGGCTTTTTGGTGGCCGGCGGCTGAGCGGAAGGATTTCCCTCAACACACCACTTCAAGCCGTCTCTTTCATCACGGATGGAAATGAGAGAATCCCTTATGAACTCAATGCTCTGTTCCAAAGCCACTGATGAGTACCAGCAGGAGTCCCTGATCTCACAACCCAGAGTGATGTTGGGAAGGAGGTAGGGATCGGCGTTTATTCTGTCCAGCGTGTGGAACATCGCTTCCACCCTTTGGATCCCGTACTGTTCCCTGATCTCACCGCACTTTCTCTCCGAGACCTTCTCTGCCGCCGGTTGATGATGGACAGAAAACAGAGCACCGATGATGATGTCGCCGTCCATCCTCGCCACCGAGCGGGACGCTGGCCTGGGAATCACGGACCTCTGATGTACGTCAGCTGATGAGATGGGATGGGTACGGAACAATAAGACTGGAAGACAGAAAATAACAATGGCGTTTATTCTCTGCATGATCTTCGTCATGGTGTCAGACGTCTCCACTTCAAATCAGCTCCATCTTGCTGGTAAGAGACATAGATATGTGTTGCATTCCAGTCCAGCCATGACAATCCAAAACGCTTCCCTGCAGAATAAACATGAGAATGAATCACTTCATATCACATTTTAGCAGCATCACACAGATCAAAGAGAACTGGAAATGGTTTGTTCTGGTTATGCCAGTAGATTAAAGTCACTGAATTAGACTGTGTTGAACCAGAAATCCACTTTGTCAAAAGCGATTCAATCAACGTGAAAGTATATCCTGGTGCTTTGTAGATTATTTCTTGATATTCAGAAACAATATAAATGCACATCCTCCTAGATATCTGCCATGGCCACGTTATTTCTGAATCAAATAGCCTAGATATTGAAAGTTTCGATCTGAACAGGTCAGAGTTTCCTCAACATTGCACCCTGTGCCTGTAGACGGGCTGTTCTGTGTTATAATTTGGCAAAAATATCATACCTGGTATAACAGCCGGCATGCAATAATTCCAAACAGGACATTAGTTTAGTGATCTGACTCATGTATGTCTGTGTCATTTAATCTGCTCATTCTCACCTGAAGTCACAGCGTGTGTCGTCACATCTCTCTCCTGAGCTGCTGGAGCACAAACTGAGCGTCCTGTTTTCATCCTCCAACATGAGCGCAGGAACCTCCTCCTTTAGCATCACTTCATGTGAAAGCAGGTCAAACACCAGACACAGACACGAATACACAAAAAAAAACAATCATTATACATTTAATCAAGTGTGATATCTGTATGAGTAGCTTTTTGTAATGAAGAAAATGCAACTAAATGTGTTTCTATAATGTTGACTTCAGTTATATGAAGGCAGCCAGAAAAGTAGCCTCTACTGCAGATCTCATTTCCAGAAAACATCTTCAAAAAGAAACAGATACATTCACAAATGCAAAGAAGTAACACAATTGATATTAGGGTTTGTTAGGAGACACTAATGATGCAGGACAGGAGGAGATATATTACATATCACGGTGTACAGAATGTACAGACATTCAGACACGCCATTGCATTGAGCGGGTGACAGAGACCTCTAGTGGTGAGGTGAACGCACTGGATGCATTCATTTGACCTTGAAACATCAAACCATCCAGACAAGAGACATGAGACAAAACATGACCCAGAGTTTCACCTGTTATTAGATTTTAAACCTGTTTTATTTCATTCTTTAATAGTGATATTATATAATCACTCACTACCCCAAAACCTTCCGTGTTCAGACCACAAATGAATAACACACAGTATGTCATGACAGAATAAGGTTCATTTTAAAGGTTTCACAGCCATGTCTCTATTTTTAGAAGTGCTGTAAACTGGATAATACCTGTTGTGCAGTATTGTCCAAGACTTCTCTTATAAAACAGCATTTTTTTTGTTGTTTTTGTAGGCTATACTCTAAAAATAGATCATTCCAAAAATAATGTTTTAGAGTAAATATGTTGAAGATTAGCCAATGGGCTGTCAATTCATTTAAGGGGTTATGAACTGGCTTTTTACATTTTATTATATTGTTGTCTGAGGTCAACTTATTACGTTCGCTTGGTTTTTGCATTTAAAAACGCTGGGTTTTTATGAGCGTCTCGCACTGAAGACTTGGAAGTAAACGCCCACTGCTGTGAGTGGATAACAGTTTTGCATATTATAATGAGTTTCAACTCACCCGTTGATGCACTTGGGGGAAATTGTTTTGCGAACGTCCAATGTTGTAAAATGGCAACCGGAATGATTCGCCCATGTATGTTTGACCCAGAGTCCGTGTGTTGAACAATTCCTGTCAGATCCAATATAGACGGCACAGCACCGTTCTTTAATCGGTCTGCAAATCCAGTCTTGTTTACTAAACAATCCTCAGTGAAATGAAGCGAACAGATGGACAATGTTTTACCTCATCAGCTGGAACGTCATTAAAAATAAAGTTTATTCATGCAGTCCTATTGGAATCCAGAGGAAGTGTATACACTGTCTTCTTCCACAACCAGACGCCTTTCTTTTACTGTCTATGCCAGGCGCTGCACTGTCTATGCCAGGCGCTGGACAATATTTTGTATTGCTCTGTAGCTGGTTCCGGTTTGTCATCATGAGGTAGGCATCTATGTTATTTAGCTATGCGTGTAATGCGCGAATCAGTGGGTGGGGCTAAACCGGCCGTTTTGAAGCAGGCATTGATCCTTTTCTGCGGGGGTGGTGTTTTATCCTCTTTGACATCATAGTTCCCCACTTTGAAAACCGAGTCGTTTGCTGGGGCTGGTGTCAATAAAAGCTTTTATACTAACATGGACGTTTTCAGTTCTGAAACTTAGCCTACAGGATATTCTTATAATATGATGACCTCTTGGATGTCAAAAACTTAAAGGGATAGTTCACTTTGAAATTAATTTTTGACATGTTTTAGCTTACAAAGGGGATCCAAGATGTAGGTGTCTTTGTTTCCACAGCTTTTTCAATTTTGACATTTTTTGGTCAAACCGTTCTTGTCTGTCAGTCATATAATGGAGGTAAAGGGTGTCCTCAATCGGTTCACCTCAAAGAGCATGCACAGAGAAGTCCAAATTAAACATGATTTAATGACTCGTACATGTAAGTACACATTGATGGCCTAAGACACGAAACGAGCAGTTTGTGTGAGAAAACGAACAGTATTTATATCGTTTTTACCTCTTGTAATCATAGCCATGACAAAATGATCTGACGGCACGGGCGCTTCGGTCTGCGCGTGCGCTGGAAGTGATCGCTTGCGCGCCTACGTCACTCTTTGTATACAGAGATTTCGGTAGTTTTACCTTTCACTAAACATATTTAGATATACGGGAAACCGCAATGGAAGACGATTTCGGTATATCTAAATATGTTTAGTAAAAGGTAAAACTTCCGAAATCTCCGTGTAAATATTGAGTGACGTCACACGCAAGCGATCACTTCCGGCGTAACATTGAACCGATTCAGTTCGGTTCAGTTGGACATTGAACAACTGATTCAGATTACTTGGATTACACGAGGTAAAAACAATATAAATACTGTTCGTTTTCTCACACAAACCGCTCGTTTCATGTCTTAGGCCATCAATGTGTACTTACATTTACGAGTCATTAAATCATGTTTAATTTGGACTTCTCTGTGCATGCTTTTTGGTGGACCCCCTTAGCCTCCAGTGTATGACTGATAGACAACAACGGTTTGACTGAAAAATGTCAAAATTGAAAATACTGTGGAAACGAATACACCTACATCTTGGATGCCCTTGAGGCAAGCTAAAACATATAAAAAAAATATTTCAAAGTGAACTATCCCTTTAAATTTGATTTCTCAGTTCATCACCCCTTTAATGTATATTAGTGCACCCGTATTGTAAAGTGTTACTTCTCCATTATTGATATTTACTTTAGTCAAGGTCACTGTTTACAGGTAATTTTTGCGTTATCTGGAGAAAATGGTGTCTACATCTATTATTCGTTCACACAGCCATAAATACAGCATGCAAGCTGTATTATGAAAAAGAATTGGAGAATCACATCTGATTGGATGCCTGTCAAACACTGACAGTGTGAACATTCTCCAGTGTTTCGCCTCTGCCTCCATTACCACCATTTCAGTTCATGGAGCTCTCTCCTGAGCTGATGATCTAACAGGATTGCGAACTGCACTGGTTTACAGAGTGAGAAACTGCTGCCTAACAATGCTTTAGCTGTTTGAATCATTGAATCTCAAACCAATTCCGGAGCTTTTGCTTGCTTGGTTCTGAATAGTCGACAAAAAACACTCTGTCAAGCATGCATGTTTTCTTGAGCTCTGACACCTCCAGCACAGGCAAATATTGACCTGGCCTGGCCTTTATAATTTACAAAGAATAATGGCTATTTAAAGATTTTCAATCTTTCATTTTGCCTGCATGCCATCAAAGAGTTTTGTTTATGGTTGCTGACCATACCGTCCGGAAGCCAAGCTTTACTGGGACCTTAGCTGAGGTGGAAAGATGAAACAAGATTGGCAAGAAATTAAGCTGTGAATATCATTGTTTGCATGAAGGACCCATCAGCCTGTGCCATCTAGAGTTTCATGACACAACTATATATATATATTGGCGATGTGAGCATAATGGAGCACTAAACACTCATGTAGTGCAATCACCTGTATCTGTTATCCATAAGCCTCGTTAACAGCAGCAGATAAAAGCGCACACCTTGCACCAGTTCAGTGTGTCCAGTCTCGTTTCTGTGGACTGCTTACCTGTCTCCAGCAATATCCTCCTGTGAAATCTCCAGCATCTGTTCTCCATTGTGTGTACCTGTTGTTCTTTTGTGTATCTCCGTACTTATCAGTCAGTGAGGTGTGTGTGTGTGTGTGTGTGTGTGTGCGTGTGTTTGCTTCAGTCATCTGTCTGTCCAGCCATGAGAAAATTTCTGCCAATGCTGTCAATAAAACCTCATTCTCTGTCTCTGAGTCTAAATGATGCAACAACACAGTCACACACTTACAGATCTACATAAAGATATTGAAATATTTCATCTTTGAAAGTTTTAACTGCCTTTTGCTTCATGGAAAATCATATTGAGTCAATATAAAGTTCAGTATCTTTCTTGAATGATATAAAGTGTTAAAGCTGACTGCAGTTCTCCAGAAAACCATTTAATACATTTTCATAAAACAAATTAGCCATCAATATTCTTTGTGATTGAAATAACAAACAATTTGCCAAAATAGTCTTACAAATGAACCAAAAAGTATTTCAAATCAATTTCACCTTTGAATTACAAAGTAATGTTTCACTGGGTAAATCCTATTTGTAATTTTAAATTATAGCCTACCACTTTGTTTGTGAATGCAATTTTGATTATGAGCTGAAACTTTTCCTGCTCAGCTATTCCAATAAGGCAAAGACCGTTTCTGTGACATTTTACATTCCCTTTGTAAGGTGTTTGTTAATGACTAACTCGTTGACTAATTAATCATAAATCCATGAGTCATTTTTAACTTGTAAGTGTATTTATTCACACTTATTTTATTCAAAACCAGATTCCTGATTTATTGCAAAATAGTGTGACTGAAGGGTTTTTGTTTGGTTTTGTCAATATCTCATGACACATTTCTTACTATAACGTTGGATATTCTGCAAAAAGGTCATGATGCCTATGGTATCCACAGCAATGTATAAACGTATTTCTTGTTAATCAACATGAAATCATCAACATTAATAATTAATGTTTATTCCAGTATAGTTACCTGTGAACCTCAATGTAGGATGGACACCTGTGAACCATTTATTCATGAGTTATAAACATTAGTAACACAAAAGTGAACATTATGTAAAGTGGACACACGTGAGTCATGTATTTATTAATCATACACACACAGAAGATAGTATTTTTTTCTACATTTAAATATTTTATTGATGCACTATATCAATAAGCACAACATTTAGCTTGAAACAAAAAAAGATTAAACTTTTCTTTTACAGCACATTGGAAAATGACTGAACATGACAGTGGCTTATGCAAGTACACTCACATAAAACAATTCAGAGTGTTCCAACAAAAGATAACACCTATAAGCCAAGAAATGTGATAAGTCAATCTGACTTACTACAATCCGAATAAAGGCATTTAAATATGTATTTTATTTAACTGTTGTGTAATAGTCATTCATTCAAAGAGAAATTCATCAATGCAATGAAAACTTTGTCTGACCTCAACATGGAAGAACCCACCAACTCACAGCTCATACATCAGCTGACACACCCACGTCTGCCCTCTGCGATCCTATTGGCCATTGGAGGATGGAGTGGTGGCAGTAAACCATGTGAAGGCAAGGCAGACCGCTGGCCTGGGTCAGTGTGACTCAAGAAGATGAGTATCCCAGAGCCCACCATGGTACAGCAGTCCTGGATGAGTTTGTCTGTAGCCTATATGACAGAATGGCATATTGAGTAAATTCAATCGCATCAGACCATGAGGCAAGTAATGTTGTTGGTCAGCATATAACTTTGATTTATCTTCCTTTCCAACGGTGATGGTATCTGATTTTACTTTCATATGGACCACAGTACTCCAAGTAGCCTACAATTTAAAAAATCATGTTAATACCATACTAGAGTAATACTAGAGATCAGAGGAGAATGGGCCGACTGATTCAAGCTGATAGAAGAGCAACTTTGACTGAAATAACCACTCGTTACAACCGAGGTATGCAGCAAAGCATTTGTGAAGCCACTACACACACAACCTTGAGGCGGATGGGCTACAACAGCAGAAGACCCCACCGGGTACCACTCATCTCCACTACAAATAGGAAAAAGAGGCTACAATTTGCAAGAGCTCACCAAAATTGGACAGTTGAAGACTGGAAAAATGTTGCCTGGTCTGATGAGTCTCGATTTCTGTTGAGACATTCAGATGGTAGAGTCAGAATTTGGCGTAATGGATCCATCATGCCTTGTTACAACTGTGCAGGCAACTCATCCCAAGACGTCATATAACTGACGTTTTGGGACGTCTTTTGACCATACGTCAATATTCGCCTTTTTAGGGCCCCCTTAAACGTCGGTAGATGAGGTTATGGGATTCTAACTCTACCCCATACCTAAACCTAACCCTAAACCTAACCCGTCACCTAACTGACGTTAAAGGTAAAGCGTCAGTTGTATGACGGCCCGGGATCGCCATCTACCGACGTTTAAGGGGGCCCTAAAAAGGCGGATATTGACGTATGGTCAAAATACGTCCCAAAACGTCAGTTATATGACTTTTTGGGATGAGACTGTGTTAGTGCAGGCTAGTAGTGGTGGTGTGTTGGGGACGTTATTTTAGGTCCCTAAGTGCCATCATTTAAATGCCACGGCCAACCTGAGCATTGTTTCTGACCATGTCCATCCCTTTATGGCCACCATGTACTGTACATGGTGGCCATAAAGGGATGGACAGTCGACAAAAAACACTCTGTCAAGCATGTATAACGTGAACATGTTTTTTTTTTTAGCTCTGACACCTCCAGCACAGGCAAATATTGACCTGGACTGGCCTTTAAAATATACAAAGAATAATGGCTATTTAAAGATTTTCAATCTATTATTTTGCCCAGGACCCATCAGCCTGTGCCATCTGAGTTTCATGACACAACTATATATTGGCGATGTGAGCATAATGGAGCACTAAACACTCATGTAGTGCAATCACCTGTATCTGTTATCCATAAGCCTCGTTAACAGCAGCAGATAAAAGCGCACACCTTGCACCAGTTCAGTGTGTCCAGTCTCGTTTCTGTGGACTGCTTACCTGTCTCCAGCAATATCCTCCTGTGAAATCTCCAGCATCTGTTCTCCATTGTGTGTACCTGTTGTTCTTTTGTGTATCTCCGTACTTATCAGTCAGTGAGGTGTGTGTGTGTGTGTGTGCGTGTGTTTGCTTCAGTCATCTGTCTGTCCAGCCATGAGAAAATTTCTGTCAATGCTGTCAATAAAACCTCATTCTCTGTCTCTGAGTCTAAATGATGCAACAACACAGTCACACACTTATAGATCTACATAAAGATATTGAAATATTTAATCTTTGAAAGTTTATGCCTTTTGCTTCATGGAAAATCATATTGAGTCAATATAAAGTTCAGTTTCTTTCTTGAATGATATAAAGTGTTAAACCTGACTGCAGTTCTCCAGAAAACCATTTAATACATTTTCATAAAACAAATTGGCCATCAATATTCTTTGTGATTGAAATGACAAACAATTTGCCAAAATAGTCTTACAAATGAACCAAAAAGTATTTCAAATCAATTTCACCTTTAAATTTTACAAAATAATGTTTCACTGGGTAAATCCTATTTGTAATTTTAAATTACCACTTTGTTTGTGAATGCAATTTTGATTATGAGCTGAAACTTTTCCTGCTCAGCTATTCCAATAAGGCAAAGACCGTTTCTGTGACATTTTACATTCCCTTTGTAAGGTGTTTTTTAATGACTAACTCGTTGACTAATTAATCATAAATCCATGAGTCATTTTTAACTTGTAAGTGTATTTATTCACACTTATTTTATTCAAAACCAGATTCCTGATTTATTGCAAAATAGTGTGACTGAAGGGTTTTTGTTTGGCTTTGTCAATATCTCATGACACATTTCTTACTATAAAGTTGGATATTCTGCAAAAAGGTCATGATGCCTATTGTATCTACAGCAATGTATAAACTTATTTCTTGTTAATCAAGATGAAATCATCAAACTTTATTTTGAGAAGAAAAAAAATCACAAGCACAACCATAACTTGATGAGACATTAATAATGAATGTTTATAGCCTACCAGTATAGTTACCTGTGAACCTCAATGTATGAATCTATACATTGATTTAACTCATAGTCTTTGCTGAACTCTGTGAGAAGCATTGATTTTGTGATCTTTTTATTACAATAGGCATAGCTTAATCTACACATGAAAATATACATTTTGTGTTATGTTAAACAGCCGTCTACAATCATGTTTGCATTGTCATTATTATAATTTGCATTATTATTTTATTATAATTATTATACACATACACAATGATATATAATCATTCTCAGTCTGAATAATTATCATTTATCTATAAAATAATTCTAAACAAACTTAATATTTAAAAAGGTTTGAATACAGATATCTGCAGAAGCATGTCCATCATAATTAGCCAACAGATATAATATTTCTACTTCCACGTCACCCGATTTTGCAAGTAGAAGAGTCCCATACTTGGCTGTACAAGGCTGTTTAGCGCTGTCTAGTGTTTGAGACATTACAGTGCATTGGCATTGTTTTGGTTTAGACTGACGTCACTTCCTGTATTTTAAATATGGCGGAGAAACGCATGAAAATGTCGCTCTGGTTTTGGAGCTTATAAAAGTTATTTTTGGACATTTATTTGCTGCTGACAAGAACACATCCCAAAGCAAAACAAAGGTACATTTCGACTGCTGATGAAGCGGTATACTGATATTCAGTATTCTGCAGCGTTTGACTGAATGAATGGAATAACGTTACATAATAATTTTAATTCTGATATTGTTTATTTACACTGACGTCCTACGGAATTCTGTTCAATTTACCACAATAGTTTGTGTGCAGAATTAAATAGAATTAAAGCTGCAGTCTGACATATTGCAGTGTAATAGTGCAGAATACGTGATTCTGTAAAGGAGAGAATGTGTGTAGTTTTGTAACTGTAAGAGATTTTGTTTAAACATCTGTACTTATTTGCACTATTGTATTCATCTTAACAATACTGTTTCAAAATGAAGTGGTGTATAATTCTGCTCATGCTTGCTGTTACATTTAGTCTCACTTGATTTGAAGCATTTTTAATTCAAAATAGTAAATAAATAGGATAATTCAACTTTGTGTCATCTTATCTCTGCAGGTTTCCACTATGAGCAGCCGAAGGAAACGTGCGCCGCCGGTGCGCATGGACGAGGAGGCCAAGAGGAGACTGGAGTGGGATATGCTTGAAGATCGAAAAAATGAAGGAGATTATGAAGACATTCAGGGGTCAATCCCAGCACCGTCGGTCAACTGTCAGCCTGGACCAGTGCTTGAGAGCAGCCAGGAAGAGGAAAGCCCGTGTTTTATATCTTCTGCAGGCACAGAGGAAGGACCAGGAGGGCGTCCAAGCTGCTCCATACAGGATTCTCTTCCGGATACCACAGAACTCAATGTGATCCCCCTTTCTGCTCTCGAACAGGGGTGGAACGCCCTGATTGGAGAGTTTGACCTCTATCCAAAGATTCCTTTTGTGCTTGGAGACGATTCCTTCTGCCTGCAGAAAACAGGTGACAATCTAAGTCTGAGTCTGGATAGTCATGAATTAGAGGTTGAGACGGGCAGAAGTGATCCTCTCTGCCCTGTGCCGATTGAATGCTGCTTTGGTGGAAAATTGTTGGAGGACCTGGATTGGCTACAGAAGAGAAAGGTCATTAAATTGTGCCATGCTTCAGGAGATGAATCAGTAAAGGTGTGTATTTCAAAATCGTCAGGATTGAGTGGTTTTGTGACTGTGGATTCAATAATCCCTAAAACACAACATTAACGAATCACTTAACGTGTTTTCTCTCCATTTGCTTTTTTGAACAGCTGAAAATCTTTCTTCTCGAATCAGGATTGGGCAGACCAGAATTCCTCAGTGAAGGAAATGGGCGCATTAAAAAAGCCAATCAGCTTCTGCAGAAATTAATGGAATTCTTCTATGACTTCATCATCCCCGGTAATCTTAAAGGGATACTACACCGTTTTTTCATATTAAACTATGTTATTCCCTTAAAGGATTAGTTCACTTTTGAAAAAACATTTGCTGATAATTTACTCACCCCCATGTCATCCAAGATGTCCATGTCTTTCTTTCCTCAGTCGAAAAGAAATTAAGGTTTTTGATGAAAACATTCCAGGATTTTTCTCCATATAATAATGGACTTCAATGGGAACCGGATGGTTCAAGGTCCAAAAGACAGTTAATAACAGTTTCAGATGCAGCTTCAAATGTCTTTAAACGACACCAGACGATGAATAAGGGTCTTATCATGCGAAACGATCGGTTATTTCAAAACTTATTCCAAAAATGTAACTTTTCTAAGGACAAATGCTAGCCTTGCTTTATTCTGTGAGGTGCGTTTGTAACGTCACGTAATACGTAATTACGTTCAAAAGGTCACGGACGACGTAGCCGGAAGTACAGAATCAAAATCTTTTGACATCATTGTTTTACCTTTTAATTCCTTTTTTTGTAAACGGCGCTTGAGTTTGTTTGCACGTTCAACCTATGCGTTCAACTTGTAAACACTGACTCTGTAGGGTCATTGGACTTCCCATTGAAGTCCATTATATGGAGAAAAATCCTGGAATGTTTTCATCAAAAACCTTAATTTCTTTTCCACTGAGGAAAGAAAGACACGGACATCTTGGATGACATGGGGGGAGTAAATTATCAGCAAAAGTTTTTTCAAAAGTGAACTAATCCTTTAACTAAGACAAGTTGATACATACCTCTCTCGTCTCGGTGCGTGCACTCAATCGCTCTGGCGCGCGAGACACTTTCATCGCACCTAACTAGCCCAGTTCATAACTATATTATATGGCGGAATACCACAGCAAGTGCTTGGGAGCACTTCGACTCGGCGCAGTAATATCATCACTCCAGAGAGGGAGAGGACTTTTTACGAGTGATGATGTGACTACGCAGAGTCGAAGTGCTCCCAAGCACTTGCTGTGGTATTCCGCCATACAATATACTTATCCACTTTACACGCTTAGAAAAGTGCAACGTTTTATTTTGTGTCACCATTCTTCGAGTTACACGTCGAGTTACACTGCTCGAGTAACTGTATTTAAATAGGGAAAACGTGGATGTGTTTGGTCGCTTCTCTGCTTGGCCCATATTGAATGAACTGGGCTAGTTAAGTGCTATCAAAGTGTCTCGCGCACCAGAGCGATTGAGTGCACACACTGAGACGAGAGAGGTATGTATCAACTCATCTTAGTTAAGGCAATAACATAGTTTAATATGAAAAAACGGTGGAGTATCCCTTTAAATATAATTTTAATATTCCACCATTTAGATTACTAGCAAAAAGTGAGGGGGTCACATCAAAAGTACATTATTTGTCATTTTGTAAAAGCAAACAGGTAACATAAATACAGTGATGCACTTGAGCCTGGAGGTGAAGCTGCACTCCAAGCCCACAAAAATTGATTTCGAACAAACAATAAATGCAAATTTTTTGATTAAATAATACAATACTTTAACAGTACAGTACTATGATGAGTTAAAAAAAATGTTATGTAATATTTTAGACACATTTATAATATGTCTTTATGCAGGATGATGCCTTTTAAAGAAGAACTCCGGTCAATTTTAACATTGAGCTCATTTTTTGTACGTTTGGAGTGTCTTTCACTTTTTTTGTACGTATCTTTCACGTCTACTGCAGTCAGATTGACCGTGGTCACTCTTAATAACACCACTCACATGGCTGTGCACTCGTAATGACAAATCAAGGATGTTAAGAGGCTAAAAGCAGGTTTAGAACTTGCCCCACTGAAGTCAACAGGGTGCGAATTTTAAAAAGAAATCGTGCATAGTGCAAAACACTGTGTAGGCAACACCGATTTTTGTCGTTTTTGTCTGTAGTCTGTACTGACAGCACTCCAAATGCACAAAAAAATGAGCTCAATGTTAAAATCGACCGGAGTTCTCCTTTAAACCTATTTAAACCTACCTGTGAGATTAATGGTGCTAAAATGTATTTTTCATTTTTATAAACTGCAGCTGAAATTATGCATATTCTGTGCATAGACATTAGTTCCTGTAATAGTTTTTTTTTCTATTGTGATTTTTATTTTTTAGAGGTGATGGACAACGAAGAGGAGGAGTGTGACACTGATCTGGAGCGTCAGAACGTTGAGGAGCTGTACGATCATGTCAGACACCTCCACCTGACCGAAGCAGCGGAGCAGAGTTTCGACGTCCAGCACCCGGGCCTCATACCTGTGCTGAGACCCTATCAGAGTCAGGCGGTCAGCTGGATGCTGAGGAGAGAGAAGTACAAAAGCAGCAGCTCTCAAGGTTTTTCAAAGCTTTATCATCATCTTTGCTGTATGTCAGTGCATGAGAATAGTTCAGTGCTAATATAAAGTCTTTGGATTCCTTGCACAGAGCAACGGTTGCATTTCCTTTGGAGGGAAATCATCACGATTTGTGGCAAAAAACTCTTTTACAATCCTTACTCTGGATGGTATGATTCTTTTTCTACTTTGAGCAGTAAATACTGAAACTGTAGTTAAAACTGATGTGCATGAACTATCCAATAACATCAATAGCATTTAATTTTGTAGATCAGTCTTGCTTGTTCTAATTACCTTGAGCTCAATCACAGCTTGATCCGAGAGTTTCCTCTGGCTGGAGTGGACTGGCCTGGTGGGATCCTTGCTGATGAGATGGGGCTTGGGAAAACCGTGGAAGTACTGGCCCTTATTCTGTGCAACACCCGGCAAAACCTGGAGCATGGGGTTCTCACTTTACCTGTGGTAAGTTTACAATTACATGTGCCCTTAAATGCTTGTAAAATATTTGACACTGTCAAATGATAAAGCTTCCATTAGTTTATGTATTAACTAAAAATTAGGGCTGTGCAAAAATTAATTGCATCCAAAATAAAAGTCTGTGTTTACATAATATATTTGTGTGTGCTTTATATAATTATTTTGTATATATAAATACCTATGCATGCATGTATATATTTAATAATTATTTGTGCTTAAATTCTGTATATATATAAATACATGATCTATATTATATAAATATAAATATTTAATATATGAATAACACATTTTCTTAAATATATACATGCATGTGTGTGAATTTATATATACAAAATAATTAGATACAGCACATACAAATATATTATGTAAACACAGACTTTTATTTTGGATGCGATTAATCGCAACTAATTTTTGCACAGCCCTACTAAAAATGCAATACATTTGTTAACGCATTTATTCATCTTTGTTAAAGGGTTAGTTCACCCAAAAATGAAAATGATGTCATTAATGACTCACCCTCATGTCGTTCCAAGCTTCAATCTTCAAAACACAGTGTAAGATATTTCAGATTTTGTCTGAGAGTTTTCTGTCCCTCCATTGTAAATGTATACACGATATACTGTCCTTGTCCAGAAAGGAAATACAGAGACAACATCAAAGTAGTCCATGTGACATCAGTGGGTTAGTTAGAATGTTTTGAAGCATCGAAAATACTTTATTTTGGTCCAAAAATAACAAAAACTACGACTTTATTCAGCATTGTATTCTCTTCCGGTTCTGTTGTCAATCCGCGTTCAGTGACACTGGTAATGTAAGACGCTGCTGACGTGTATCTGGTGCGCCCGAGCTTCTTTTACAGTCTGAGGGGGACACACACGCTGTAAACAAAACAATCTTCGCAAACATGTCTAAGGATTTCGACACTGAGGAAGACTTGTATTTTTTTTTGCCCAGCCATATTTATTTGAACCCGGATACACGGACGCACCAGATAACACGTCAGCAGCGTCACTGCGGACTAGTGAACGCGGATTGACAGCAGAACCGGAAGAGAAAACAATGCTGAACAAAGTCGTAGTTTTTGTTATTTTTGGACCGAAATGTATTTTCGACGCTTCAAACTACTTTGGAGTTTGATGATGTCTTTATTTCCTTTACATACATTTTCAATGGAGGGACAGAAAGCTCTCGGACTAAATCTAAAATATCTTAAACTGTGTTCTGAAGATGAACGGAGGTCTTACGGGCTTGGAACGACATGAGGGTAAATCATTAATGACATCATTTTCATTTTTTGGGTGAACTAACCCTGTAACGATAAACAAATACAACTGTTCTTTGTTAGCTCATGTCCATTCAATACTATTATACATATACAGCTTTATATTTTAATAATGTATCACTAAATGTTGAAATTAACATTAAATAAAATCAATAAATGCTTTAGAAGTATTTTTTATTGGTGATTCATGTAATTAATATAGGGAGCACACAGGTACAGGTACTGGTACAGGTATCAGCAGAAAAAAAGTACATTTGTCCGTCCATTGACAGCTACGCAACTACCACTTTGACGCTTTAAAAAGTGCATAAAGAGATTGTAAAACTAATCCATTTGAATTGAGTGGTTCAGTCCAAGTTGTCTGAAGAGACTCGATCACTTTATATGATGAGCAGATTTAATTTAGAAGTATTCACATTGTAACATTGATCAGCGAACATAAACAGA
Organism: Pimephales promelas; assembly: GCF_016745375.1. The sequence goes on from NW_024121187.1 coordinate 530,333, forward strand.
AGCTGAACCACTGACTTTATTAACAAATGTAACCTTACTGTAAAGTGTTACTGAATTTTCTAATTAAATGACAAGGGAAAATTAAATATTTATTTGGCTTTCCATAAATTAGTAAAAAAAAAAATTGGTTTGTTTTACTGTTGTGTCTCTGTCCTCCCCAGGGACAATCTGTGAATTACTTTGTCCCTCCTCCACCATTAGAGAAACAACGAACCATTAAACATGAGGTGAGACCCAAGGAGAAGATCATTTATCCAGGTAAACAAGTTTTTTAACAGCTTTCATTTTATCAAATGTGGTGTAACCAAACAGAACATGTTCCTGGATCAACATCCTGATTGGTCCTAGAGCAGAATTTTTGGGGTAGGGGACAAATAATTTTATTAACATGTCACAGGGTAGATAGAGGTTGTTGATTCAAGAACATATGGCAAGCCGTTTAAACATTTAATCATTTTAACCTACTAGCCTTTGTTTTCATGCTACTAGTACTTATTTTTTAGATCCTAGTACTTATTCATTAGATACTAGTCCTTATTTATTAGATACTAGTCCTTATTTATTAATTACTAGTAGTTATTCATTAGATACTAGTATTTATTTATTAGATACTAGTACTTATTCATTAGATTCTAGTCCTTATTTATTAGATACTAGTGCTTATTTATGTAAGCAATAAGGTACGAGAGGCTGTGCTGTATCGTGAATAAGTAACGGCTGAAGTGCGTTGTTAGGCACGACGCGAAGCGGAGTTCACGATACAGCACTTGCCTCAAATACCTTATTGCTTTTATAAAACGGTTGCCACACAATATTATAGTAAAAAACAATGTATTAGTGCAACTTTCATGTAGTTAAATCAATAAAACCATTCCTTCCGCTAGAAAAATATAGTCCCTGACCATGAACAACAACGTTCCAATGTGTAATATGCAGGAAAGCTCAAATAAAAACTTTGTCTCATTCTTTTTATTTTTTTACAACACAAAATTTGTGAAATTTCCTCACACAAATATGCATAGCTTATCTCTCAGCAAAATAACAAATAAAATAAAAATAAAAAGACAAGGGCACATATTTTGATAGATAACAGTTAGGTCTTTTAATCTAGTTATTAATTTAGTTGCTAAAATGCTGCCTAACAAGAGATACTTTATTTATTGTTGTTTATTTAAATTTATTTGAACATCTCCGTTTATTGTGCACGCGTTAAATATTTGTCTCATTTCAATCAGCTCCACTGTGGTGATATTTAACGCGGTCCTCTTTAGTTGGGGCTCAGCGCTGTCAGCGGTGTTTTCTGTGGAGCTTCTGACAGTTCCGTAGAAGTCGTGGATAAGTGCGCTGAGTTCCGTCTTGGTGATTTGTTTAAAATCTGTGCTGCAACCCTTTTCACTACACCAGTCACCCAAGCATTTCACTGCCCATTGGGTTTGCTGCACGGTATTTTTTTTTTCATTACGAGTCTTCTCGAATGTGTCAATGTTACATTTCAGCACTTCAGCATGACGTTTCGTATTTGTAGAAGTCTCTCCAAATTGTTCCTCAAACCACTTATCCATCGTCACCCCACCTAGTAAATTGAAATTTAATTTAAACAGTTAAGCCTTTTAATTCTTAAAGGAACACTCCGACTTTTTGGGACTTTAGCCTATTCACCTTACCCCCCAGAGTTAGATAAGTCCATACATACCTTTTTCATCTCCGTGCGTGCTATAAGTCTGTTTGACGCACCCACCGCTAGCCTAGCTTAGCACAAAGACTGGATGTGAATGGTTGCAGCTTTCATACTAATCCAAATGAGTGACAAAATAACGCAAACGTTTTCCTATTTACATGTTGTGGTTTGTATAGTCACAAAGTGTGCAAATATCAAGGCCATATGAGACACAGACATCTTTTAACCGTATAAATAATTCTGAAGGCGAAGCACTGCTACTTGGGCAGAGTGATAACAATCACCTGAGACGCACCGTGACGAGGAGCAGAGAGTTCGCTCAGTGTTTGGGTAACAGAGTCAGCAATTACTAACGTTAGATAGAAAAGCATAGTTTATCATGGGTGTTTGCTTTATTGTATGAGCTGTGACAATAAACAGGGGAGACCAGGTAATACAGTACCATGTTTCATTGATTTCCAACCAAAAACGCACCCAGATTTATAAATATCACATGAATAAATAATTATTATTACAGGAATCAATATATTTTAAATGCAATTTATTAGCTGAACCAAATGTATTCAACAGTATATAATATACAGTATAATTGCATTACTATAGGATAGAATAAGGGGAAAGTAATAGCACAAATTGTTTTTGCACAATGAACTCACAGCCTATCGTACCCTTTTGCACGCTCAAGTTCGTTATTTCCATGGTTATTTCAAATTTAGGCTACTACAGAACCAGAAAAGAATATAAGCAGGGTGCAAGTTCAACGCGGTGAACGTGCTCGTTTTTTTTCCAAGCGCGTCCGCACCGCATCAAGATAAAAACATATTCATACCCTAATCATATAATAGTGTCACTAACGTTACATTAGATCTGGCTAATGGCACTGTTACAGTAGGTCATCTAAAAACATAACGGAACACTTACCTCAGCCGCAGGTGATCCACTTGTCCTGTCTGTGCTATCGATGGGATGGCCGTATCCTTCAGCACATTATGGTCCGTGTGGCAAATTCCATTTTTTCAAAATAGTCGTCCATTGAAATGTACCGAGCAAACATAATGTCCCTTGATAATCTATTTAGGTGTGTTTGGATCAATATCCAGAGTAAGTAAGCCATTTCTTCATCCAGTCAGCGTTTTTAGTTGGAATTCTGTGAAACATGGTATTACCTCCCCTGTTTACTGTCGCAGCTATTTACAATAGAGCGAAAACCCATGACTCTAAACTACGCTTTTACTATTTATAAATTGCGTGTCTCAGGTGATGCGGTTATCACACCGTCAAAGTAGCAGTGCTTCGCCTTCAGAGAATAGTTCCCAGGTTTTATATGGTTAAAAGATGCCTGTGTCTCATTTGACTTTGTTATTTGCACACTCTGTGACTATACAAATCACAACATGTAAATAGGAAAACATTTGCGTTATTTTGCCACTCATTTGGATTAGTATGAAAGCTGCAACCATTCACATCGAGTCTTTGTGCTAAGCTAGGCTAGCGGTGGGTGCGTCAAACAGACTTATAGCACGCACGGAGATGAAAAAGGTATGTATGGACTTATCTAACTCTGGGGGGTAAGGTGAATAGGCTAAAGTCCCAAAAAGTCGGAGTGTTCCTTTAAGTTTTTTTCTATGTTTATGTTGATATGTGTGGTTGCTAAGGGTGTTGTTAAGGGCGCAGTGATAAATAGAACCGTTGGGGGAAGCGGTCATAGCCTGTCATAGCGTGTTTTATCGTGAAAAAAGCACAGCTATTGACCCATCAGAATCAAGAATGGGAACTAACTGTTTTATAAGGACTAGTATCTAAAGAATAAGCACTAGTAGCCAATGAATAAGTACTAGTACTTAATGAAATAGATACTACGGCTTGCCATAAGAACATCTCCAATGTGCATAAATAATGTATAATAAATAAGTTATTGCATTCATGTCCTCTCTTTTTTCAGCTGTTCGTGAGATGCTGTTGACTGCGATCAAGGAAATGAAGGTTGGGAAAGGAGCATCAATCAATGCCATTTTTGCTTATCTAAGGACCATGTACAAGTACGACACCCTAAAGAACCGTAACCATATTAAGAAAATCTTGACCAAACTCATTAGTGAGAACATTGTGGAACAGATCAAAGGACGAGGGCTAGCAGGATCCTTCAAACTGGGGAAGAACTACAAAGAAAAGAAGAGGAAGCCCGCCGCTCATCGAACTGTGTGTAATTTTCACTTCTGTAGAGATTTTTTTTGTTGTGTATTATAAATATCGAAAACATTTTTTATTATATATTAGTATTTATTATTGTTTTTTTAACCAGGGGAAAATCTTATTTTAAAGGATTAGCCAAGATAGGAGCCAAAAAAAACCCCCACAAAACCTATACAAATAAGATTGTAAAAAGATTCAACATTAAAAACATTTACAATTCTTTGACTCATCTTCCATGTCTTTCTAGTTATGTCTTTAAAATCTGTTTGAAAAAGTTGATAGCGGATACTATTCTTATTGTGCATTTAAGGAACAATATTTTCTAGCATAAGGATGTTAGAGATAGTTTACCCAAAACGTTTTTTTTTAAAGAATAATAGTGAAAATTTTCTAACATTTAAAGACTATTGAAATGTGAAATGAAACACACTTTTTCATGTTTTGTACTATTTTTGCAGAAATCATTTGACAAGGCCACTCCCAGGAGAACATCTCGTCGAGTTTCTACTCCGGATAAAGAGGCATCGCTGACCTCTTATACCACAGCATCGGATTCTGAAGACAGCGTGGCTCCTCTCCTCACAGAAGAACTGAAGAGTGAGTCAGGTTCCCTTCTGGACGCAGAGAATCCACTGCAGAAGACGTCAGTAGACATCACAGATGAAGATGATAAAGAAACAGCAGACAAACCCCAACACCAAATGACAAAAAACATTCATATTGAGAGTACTGAAGCAGATCTTACTCAAAACTCAAAGCCTGAACCTGAAACCCCAACTAGAGCGTCTGTGATCCCATTTAACACCTCAGATTACCGCTTTGAGTGCATCTGTGGAGAGCTCGGGTTGGTGGACTATAAGCCTCGGGTTCAGTGCCTAAATTGTCTGCTGTGGCAGCACGCGGAGTGTGTCAACTATAAAGAGGAGAACCTAGACACAACCCCGTTTTATTGCCCTCATTGTCTGGTGGCCATGACACCTGTGTCTACTGGGGCCACTCTTATCATCTCACCCAGCTCCATCTGTCACCAGTGGGTGGACGAAATTAACCGGCACATTCATACCTCCTCCCTTAGAGTGCTGGTAAGGACCAACTAGAGAGCTACTACTACTATTTAGTCAGTTTAACCTGTAGTGGGGACCTGCATTGTTTATTTAAAAGACTTAAAGGGATAGTTCACCCAGAAATGAAAAATATGTCATTAGTACTTTTCACAATATAGATTGCATCAAAGCAGCTTCACAGTATCAATCAAAACATAATAACCATGTTCGTTTCTTATTGAAAAAAAACATCCATGTTTGTTAGAGCTGTGTCCTAAAACTCCATCAAGTGACCTAATGGTGTCCTAAAACTCCATCAGGTGACCCAATGGAGAAAAATAAAAACCTTCAAGTGACCTAATAGTGTCCTAAAACTCCATCAAGTGACCTAATGGAGAAAAAAAAAAACCTTCAAGTGACCTAATAGTGTCCTAAAACTCCATCAAGTGACCTAATAGTGTCCTAAAACTCCATCAAGTGACCTAATGGTGTCCTAAAACTCCATCAGGTGACCTAATGGTGTCCTAAAACTCCATCAGGTGACCCAGTGGTGAAAAAATAAACCTTCAAGTGACCTAATAGTGTCCTAAAACTCCATCAAGTGACCTAATGGTGTCCTAAAACTCCATCAGGTGACTCAGTGGTGAAAAAAAAACCTTCAAGTGACCTAATAGTGTCCTAAAACTCCATCAAGTGACCTAATGGTGTCCTAAAACTCCATCAGGTGACCTAATGGTGTCCTAAAACTCCATAAGGTGACCTAATGGTGTCCTAAAACTCCATCAGGTGACCTAATGGTGTCCTAAAACTCCATCAGGTGACCTAATGGTGTCCTAAAACTCCATCAGGTGACCCAGTGGAGAAAAAAAAAACCTTTGGAGAACCCAGGCTCAGTCGGGGGCCAGTTCTCCTCTGGCGTTTATGAACTAGAGGCCTAATTTACAGTAACTGTACTGTAAAAATGTATATGAACACAAAAGAAGATATTTTGAAGAATGTCTATAACAGTTGGTGGGACCCATTGACTTCCAAATAAAAAAAAAAATGATGTGCATGCATAAATCACGTATGATTAATACTGCAGTATTTACTTGAAACTTGTTTTTAGGTGTATCAGGGCGTGAAGAGACATGGTTTCATCCAACCCCACATTCTGGCTGAGCAGGATGTGGTCATCACCACTTACGACGTGCTGCGCACTGAACTCAATTACGTCGACATCCCCCACAGCAACAGCAAAGACGGCCGTCGATTCCGCAACCAGAAGCGCTACATGGCCATACCGAGCCCACTAGTGGCCGTGGAGTGGTGGCGCGTCTGCTTGGATGAGGCTCAGATGGTGGAGTGCACCACAGCTAAGGTCATCACATCAGTCACATTAATATTACTGATATTTATCCTGTTCATAATCTCAGAAACTGCACAATCCTTTTTATGAAATAGTTTATCATCTGTACAGGCAGCAGAAATGGCTTTGCGTCTCACATCTGTTAATCGTTGGTGTGTCAGTGGAACACCTGTGCAGAGAGGTTTGGAAGGTAAGCAGAATTAATATTTCATTCAAAAAAAAGTCTCGATACACACTACTGTTCAGAAAAAAACATTTGTTAATATTTTCATGGAATATTTTTGTATGTCCAAGTTGTTCTATTGGGTGTTTATATATAACAAGTTCTGTCATGAAACTCTAGATGGCGCTGGGTGTTAGGTCCTTAAAGGGTTAGTTCACCCAAAAATGAAAATGATGTCATTAATGACTCACCCTCATGTCGTTCCAAGCCCGTAAGACCTCCGTTCATCTTCAAAACACAGTTTAGGATATTTTAGATTTAGTCGGAAGAGCTTTCTGTCCCTCCATTGTAAATGTATACACGATATACTGTCCTTGTTCATAAAGGCAATACAGACATCATTAAAGTAGTCCATGTGACATGAGTGGGTTAGTTTTTTGAAGCATCGAAAATATTTTTTTGGTCCAAACATAGCAAAATCAACGACTTTATTCAGCATTATATTCTCTTCTGGTTCTGTTGTCATTGCCTGTTCACGATTCCGCAATGACGCTGCTGACGTGTTATCTTGTGCGCCCGAGCTTCGTTTACAGTCTGATGGAGACGCGCGCTGTATTCAAGCTTTTCTACATTGTTTGTATTTTGGTATTGCAATATTTTTTAAAAATGGTTCGTATGTGTGCATGTCGCGGATGTCCTAATCGTCCTAATCGGGCGCACAAGATAACACGTCAGCAGCGTCATTGCGGAATCGTGAATGAGCAAAGACAACAGAACCGGAAGAGAATACAATGCTGAATAAAGTCGTTGTTTTTGCCATGTTTGGACCAAAAAGTATTTTCGATGCTTCAAAAAATTCGAACTAACCCATTGATGTCACATGGACTACTTTGATGATGTCTGTTGGCAGTGCCTGTACACAACCATCATTTAATGATAAAAATCAATCCAGTGGTTTTGTTTTAATCTCCGTATATGTTTTCCCCTGTCTCAAATCGAGCCGTTTCACTGTATGATGTCACACGGCGCATGACGCTCCTCCCACGATTGTTGATTGACAGCAGTGTTTTAAAGCCAAGTGTCTACCAAAGTGTTTTTTCACGCGCCTGGCATATGTTTTCAATTGTTTTCAATGGGAGCGCCGCGTTTTTTAAACGCCATGAGCATACCGAGGCGCTGAGCGTTTTTATCACGCTGATTTTTCACACTGTTTTTTACTGGTCGCTGGGAGTTGAAAAATGTTCAACTTTGGATAAAACGCAGCGCTCACTGTCACTTTTTACCCAGCCGTCCAATCACAGTGGAGGAGGGGCGGGACTAATACCACACCGACCAACTGTCACAACATTCAACTGCTGCGGATATTCTGTATCATAGCAACGAAACGTCTCAACGGAAAAAACGCTGCACTGCCAAAACGCTCTCAAGCGCCCAAAGCACGGCATCTTCAGTAGAGCGTCTAGCGTTTTCAGCTGGCTAAAAACGCTTTGTTGGACACACGGCCTAACACAGACCCGCCCTGAGCGAGCTATCAACATAGTCCGTCATTGTTGATACGCTGGATCAGATTGTGTTGTTCTGTTCTTGGGTGCAATAACAAACACAGAAATCATTCTGATGTTCCTAAATTTGAACCGCTGAAGACGCAGCGGCTGAGTTTTGTTTACGATTGGAATATTCCCCCACGATCAACGTCGATACTTTCATGTTTGCGCGAATCCTTTCTCAGCAGACTGCTTTATAAACCAGGAACAGTATATAGCTGGTTTTGTTAAGAGGCTGCTCCTGAAAAAATAATCGGTAGGTTACCAACTATGTATGTTCCCTCTGCACCTCCAGAAGTAAGTGTAAAGTTTTATTAACCTTTATTTTAATTAAAAGTTTTTCATGACCATTTGTTGTAACGTCAATCTGTCAATGAACTAACATACATCAGTAAACACAGCATTCCTATCTCACTACTCTACCCTGCCAGTACATACAAAGATAGATCAAAGTGACATTACGTTAACCAACCATTCAGAAACGTCCTCAAGCCGAACTTTATTGCGGCCGTCATCTTGTTCCGGGTGCGACTCCAGTTCAAACTGATACGGTTGCACAGACTCCCGCTGCCATTCTTTCTCCAAAATATCCCTCAACTGTTGTCAATGCAACACTTGACATGCGCTGTGTCTACGCCCGCAGAACAGAGGGGCGGGGTTTATTATTTAAAGGCATATGCACTAAAACGGAGTGCTGAAAACAGAGCTGATTTTGACTAGGTAAAATTAGTGTTTTCTTAAAATACTAATGAGAATTTTTAATAAAAGTATATTACAAAGTTTTCATTTAGACCCTAAACATTCATATTAACTTGTACAAAAATGACATTATATTATATGTATAAATATGTATAGTAAAATGTACTGTATGGCTGTACTCTAGAAGAGAATGAAATCAGCATGTTTCCTAAATATCTGCAAACATATTATGGTATTGTTATGGTTTAGTAGAGCGAAAAAAGTTACATACAGCACCTTTAAAAGAACTTCCCAGTTCGTTTGACATTTTTGCCACTGTGGTCACAAATAAAATATCTTGGCATTAACGTCAGCAATGAATCAGCCTAATATAATCAGAGGACAGTTTTATTATGTGATGATAATCATTTTTGATTTATATGTTATCTTTTAGACTTGTATGGTCTTGTCCTGTTCTTGGGAGTTGATCCCTATTGGGTGAAGTACTGGTGGGACCAGTTACTGTATCGCCCGTATCGCCATGGCAATACAGGACCACTCTACAATGTCATTGGTCAATTACTGTGGCGATCTGCCAAGAAAGATGTCATTGATCAGGTTAGCAGGTTAAATCTTTGACTTTAATTGTCTAATCTTAACCAACCTCTCATCTGTGCTTTAATTTGGTGTCATATACTTCATTTCCAGATCCAAATCCCCCCTCAAACAGAAGAGACCCATTGGCTCAACTTCTCCCCAGTGGAAGGACACTTTTACCACCGTCAGCATGAGGTTTGCTCCCAGGATGCTCTTGTCAAGCTAAGGAAGATCTCTGACTGGTCACTAAAGCTGGGTAGTTTGGACCGACGTACCGTCAGTACCATATTATACCCTCTTCTGCGTCTACGCCAGGCCTGCTGCCACCCGCAAGCTGTCAGAGGAGAATTTCTGCCCTTCCAGAAGAGGTTCTTACAAAAAGATTTTAGATGTAGTTGATCAGTGTTTTGGGAGATGAAGTCTTTCGGTTCATTTTATCCACATTGATTTGTTTGTTTCCTGTTCCAGTACAATGACAATGGAGGAATTGCTAAAGTCGTTGCAGAAGAAATGTCGGGTGGAGTGTGAAGAAGCCCACAGGCAGCTGGTGTGTGCTCTGAATGGTCTGGCTGGAATCCACATCATTAGAGGTGTTGTGAGCCTTGTTTCTGAACACCTACAGTCTGTACCTGTACCTGTACCTGCCTCGACTGCTGTAGACATTAATAACGGTTTCCTGTCCTTGCCAGGAGAGTTTGCAGATGCAGCGGAGATGTACAGGGATGTGTTACGATCATCTGAAGAACATAAAGCAAGACTGAAAACTGATTCCCTTCAGGTAAATCATTCACATCTCTGTCTGTCGTTCTGTTCTCTCTATCCATTGTTTTTTATGTCATTCTATTCGCTCTATCTATCGTTTTGTCTGTCGTTATAATCGCTTTATGTTCTGTCTGTCATTCTGTTTTGTCTATCGTTCTATTCGCTCCATCTAACGTTCTGTTCGCTCTATCTATCGTTCTTTTCTCTTTCTTTAGAAGTCTGTTTCTCTATCTATCTTCTGTATCATTCTATTCTCTCTATCTATCTATCTATCTATCTATCTATCTATCTATCTATCTATATCATTCTATTCTCTATCTATTGTTATGTCTATCGTTCTATTCGCTCCATCTAACGTTCTGTTCGCTCTCTGTCGTTCTTTTCTCTCTATTTAATAGTCTGTTTCTCTATCTCTACTGTATTCTATCTATCTATCTATCTATCTATCTATCTATCTATCTATCTATCTATCTATCTATCTATCTATCTATCTATCTATCTATCTATCTTTTCTCTCTCTCTATCTATCATTCTTTTCTCTCTCTCTATCTATCATTCTTTACTCTCTCTATCTATATAGCTTTCATTCTTTTCTCTCTCTCTCTCTCTCTCTCTCTCTATCTATCTATCTATCTATATATGATGTTCTATTTGCTTAATCTATCGTTCTGTTCGTTCTATCGTTCCATTCACTTTATCCATTCATCCAGTTCCAAATCCTCTTTTTTTCTTTCTTTTTTTTTACTTATTTGAATTCATTGTTCCAAATTCATCTTTATTGTTGTTTTGCACAAAGTTTTGTCACATCGTATTAAAAAGATGTTAAATTGTTCCAGAGTTTTTTTTTTTTTGTGTGCAATTTATTGTTGCTTCTTAACGTTATTTCTTTTTTTTGTCTGAAATTATAGAGGCTTCATGCAACTCATAATCTGATGGAGCTTCTAAATGCAAAGCATCCTGGGATTCCACCAACCCTGAGAGATGACAGTCTCAAAGAAGAGGTTGGCTTTAATATAATACATTTTTTAATAAGAAACAGAGTTCAGTCTGCTATCATTTCTAGTTCCATGTGTTTTCTTCCTAGGCTGAGCAGCTGAAGCAGCATTACATGGCGAAGGTGAATTCGGAGGTTTCAGAAGCACAACAGAACCTGCAACCTGTTCTTCAGCACATCAAAGAGCTCAAACGCAAGGTAAAAGCTCAGTTATCATAGAGCTTATTTTTCATCTTGTGTTTTAGTTGAGTTCTTTTTGTATTCAGTATAAAAATTGATAATTGTGTGCTTTGCCCTAGGTGAACGTTCGCTCTCCCTGGTGGCTGGATGTCATACAGCAGGCCATTCAGTACTCTATGGATGATGACCTTGTGGGCCGCATCCAAAATGAGCTCACTTGCAGTTATAAACAACAAGCCAACAAGCTCTCTTTGGCAGACAAGTAATCTTCCTCCATTCACTTTAATCCTTTTTAACAGACAAATGTTTTTTAATGCATAAATTACCATTTAACAAAAACGTCTCATTCATAGGTTTCGAGATGCGCGTGGTCTTCAGTTTCTGCTCAGCACTCAAATGGATGATTTGATGAAATCACAGAAAACGGTCCAGGATGCTGTAAAGAAGCTGGAGGGGCCGCCATCTCAGCAAGTCATAGAGGAAACAACACTTTGCCACCTACGACCTGTTCGACTGCCACTGAACAAGTAAAATCTTTTCAATGTTTTATAGGTGAAGTGCACACTTTATATTACAGTTGCAGCAGGACCAAACTGAATTGGAAAAAAAAGACTGTTTCCAACAGTGTGATTCAAAAATCTAAGGCCCCTAAGATGTACTACATTTTCCATTGCACATTATAACAGTTATGCATTGCCTCTATGTTCAATATGTTTTGTAACTGTCATTGTTTTTGCAATTTTTGCTGCAATTTTTGAAATTACACATTACACCTTAAACGTCATACTTGCAAATTGTTGTAATTGTTCACCTCATTTGAATTTAAAATTTGTTCTTTTATTATTTTTTCCATAGCTGTGTGTTTTGCAAAGCTGATGAACTTTTTACGGACTATGAATCAAAACTTTTCTCTCACACGTAAGTTACAATATCACATTAAATCAACTGGTCATTAGATATTGTGCAATTTATGAAATTTCACCAAGAAATGAAAGTTCTGTCATCATTTACTCACCCTCATGTCGTTCCAAACCCGCATGACTTTTCTTCTTCTGTAGAACACAAAGATGTTTAGCAGAATGCTAAGCCACTTTCATCCATAAAATATAGGGTTACACTTTATTTTAATGTGTCCCTCCCTGTTACAGTGTAATTTCAGATTTAAGTACTTTGTAATAATAATTATCTACATTAACTACTTACTATAGGGTTAGGGTAGGATCAGGATTTGGTTGAGGGTTAATTGCATGTAATTATGCCTGATTTATGGGTATTCCTATAAATCGTATTAGGTATAGGTATAAAAATATAGGTATCACTATATGGCGTGGTGATGGCGCAGTGGATAAGACACATTCCTTTGGTGTGAGAGACCCAGGTTCGAATCCACTGTGAGACACCAATGTGTCCCTGAGCAAGACACTTAACCCCTAGTTGATCCAGAGGCGTGCGACCTCTGACATATATAGCAGTTGTAAGTCGCTTTGGATTAAAGCGTCAGCTAAATAAATAAATGTAAATACATGTAGCGTGTGTAACAAGGACACATTAAAATAAAGTGTTACCAAATAAATATAGTATCATCATAAATAATAAATATCATAAAAGTTGTCAAAATGACTGAATACATTATATTCCAAGTCATCTAAACCAATAAAAGAAAGTCATGGGTTTCTAAAGACATTTGGGTAAACTATTCTTTATAAAATTCTATATGCAGAAAGCAAAGTCGGTAAACTTTATTTTTTGGTGACACTTTACATTAAGGTTTCATTATTAACATTAACTACATTAGCATGAACAGTACTTCTATAGCATTTATTAATCTTAGTTAATGCTAATGTCTACTGTCATTGTGAACTAACATGAACAAACAACTAACAGTTGTTTTTAACATTAACAAAGTCTAACAAATGCTGTAAAAATATATTGCTCATAGTTAGTTCATGTTAAGTAATGCATTAACTAATGTTAACAAGTCAGACCTTATTATAAAGTGGAGGTTTTTTTAATGCGTTTTGGGCAGAGTAAAGGGGCAGACGGCCATCTTTGAGGAAATGATCGAAGATGAGGAAGGTCTGGTAGACGACAGACTCCCCACCACCAGTCGAGGATTGTGGGCGGCCAGTGAGACCGAACGAGCCCTTAAAGCCACCCTGTCCTTTGCCAAGGTCCGCCGCTTGGAGTCTGGCCTCATAGAGGAGGGAAACTCTTTCATGGAGCTCTTTGAGTCCTGGAAGAAAGAATATAAGGTTTGTGATCGATTTCTCATTGCATGATGAAGTGCTTTAATGCATTCATCAAAATGCCTGTCTCACGACCATCTGGTGCTCTTTCAGCTGCTGCACGAGTACTGGATGTCCCTGCGGGATCACGTCTCGGCCATAGATGAGCTGGGCATGGCCACCGAGAGGCTGCGTGTGCGGTTACCTGATGAGCCCAAACCCAAAGTGCTGCATATCATTGAACCTCACGAGGTGATGATGACGACAAAAAGAATAAATCTGTCATCCTAAATGTGACTAAAGAGACGTAAGAGCCTTTAGTTTGTCTCTTTTTACATGTGAACAGGTGGAGCAGAATAGGATAAAGCTGCTCAATGACAGGGCAGTGGCCAAATCACAACTGCAAAAAAAGCTTGGGCAGTTTCTCTATCTCAATAACCTGGAGAAGGTAAAACATGATGTCTTTCTCATTTTAAAGGAACTTTAGTAATGTATTTACACAAAAGTCTATCCATTTCCATCCTCTCTCTGAACCTTGGACCGAAGTATTTTTTGCTGCTATACCTTTAAGAGTTCTATCTTAAAGGGATAGTTCATCCAAAAATGAAAATTAGCCCATGATTTACTCACCCTCAAATGTATATGAGGTTCTTTTTTCAGACGAATACGAGTTATATTAAAAAATCTGGCTTTTCAGAGTTTTATAATGGCAGTGATTGGCTGTTTCTGTTTTGAAGTCCATAAAAGTGCATCTATCCATCATAAAAAGCTCCACACGGCTCCGGGGAGTTAATAAAGGCCTTCTGAAGCGATGCATTTGAGCCATGTGGAGCACTTTTATGATGGATAGATGCACTTTTATGGACTCAGAAACAGCAAAAAGAAGAATATATCATATACACCTAAGGTGAGTAAGTCATGGGCTAATTTTCATTTTTGGGTGAATTGTCCCTTTATGGCAAGATGCAACAGGTAAAACCATGTTTTGTTTTTTGTTTTTTTTCATGCACTGTTCCGTAACATGTCTTCTTTCAAACTAGTAGAATGAAAACATAAAAAATGCACATTTAAGTGTTTATTTTATTACACTTTATCTATTTGCCTTTGGAGATTTAAATTATAATACGTATATTTAAAGGCCGTTTTCTCAACAACAACAAAAGATTTTATGTACTGAGCCAGAAATCTCAATTTTATTAGCTCTTACTTGCACCAAACTGTCTATATTCTGAAGGTTTTTAGTTCATATAACATTTACCTGAACTAAACACAACATTTTATTCCTAAAAACATGGTGAATGTTTGTGATTTATGGAGTGATAAACAGAAATATCCCAAAACCCCCTAGTAAATTCTTTAGCTCTGTCAACAACGAGCTCTATCTAATTTTCAGATTTCTCTTCTAAAAATGTATGCAAATGACAAATTAGTAAGATTAGCAAGTCGATATTTAGTAAGATGGATGATGCATATAATTGTGTATTTAAACAACATTTCAGATCATTTGTAATACAAAATAATTCTCTCTACGTACTGTGATTATTCAACTAGTGAAAGTCTGGTGAAATCTTATCAGCTACATTGTTTACTTTATTCACCTGTAGTGTCTTGTCTTAAAGATACATTACACAACTTCTGTCATGACTGGCTGAACTGTCTTCATGTGAAACGAGAAGTAGAAAAGTCTCTAGTTTAGCTTCTACAAAAGTTCTGGGTGGATTAGGGATGGTATTTTACTTTACGATGTAAAATTGAGCCTGTCTACATAGTATATTAAAACATATATTCAAGCATGATATGTCTTTAAGATGTAGTGCATGTATAGATGAACAAAACTGTTGCATTTGATGTAGTAATTCATCTATCGATTGATTCAGTCTCAGGATAAGTCCACTGGCGGTCTGAATCCAGAACCATGCCCAATCTGTGCTCGACCACTGGGTCAGGAGGTAAAATAAAAACAAAAATGAGTTTGGCAAGTGTATTTGTATGTATAGACTCTGAGGGTGTTTTTGATTGATAGTGGGCCGTACTGACCTGTGGACACTGTTTCTGTAACGAGTGCATCGCCATCATCGTGGAGCAGTACAGCGTCGGCAATCGTCGTCGAGCCATAAAGTGCGCCATATGCCGGCAAACCACTTCACATTCAGAGATCTCGTATGTGTTCACCACTGAGAGCGCCCACCAGGGGCAGGACATCCCTGTGAAGGTCAGAGGCAATTCCTGCTTTGTTTTTAAGCTTTGAATGGTTTTTACAATGCAGGTAAATACAAGTGTTCTCACTGGGATGAAACACTGATGTGAATTTTCAGGCAGGTCACATATGATTGTGGTTGTGGCATCTCTGTAATCTCATTATCCTGTAGGGTAGCCACTCCACGAAGGTCGAAGCTGTGGTTCGAGTCCTAAAGAAAATCCAGATGACCGACCCGGGAGCCAAGTCTCTTGTGTTCTCCACGGTAACGCTCTCATTAAATGAGTTACTACATCAAACAGCAGACTACAGCTCTTAACCTTTGACCTTACATTTACGCCTCATCTGTCAGTGGCAGGGCGTCCTGGACATCATTGCGAAAGCCCTTTTCGACAACAACATGGAGTTTTCACAGATCAACGGAATTCACAAATTTCAGGTTTGTGTTGAATATGACAATGTTGCAACAAAATATGATGGGTTTTTTTCCCTTTGCTTTATATATACTGTATATATATATATATATATATATATATATATATATATATATGTGTGTGTATATATATATATATATATATATGAAGAGTTCAGATGCAAAAGCCTCTAAATGGCATTTGAAATTTTCTTCTTTAATGATGGTTTTTATCAAACTTGTATATTTAAGTTCAGTAATTTCACTTAAATCACAATTAATAGGTAATTATCATTGCAATTTAAGTGAAATCACTGAACTTAAATATACAAGCTTGATAAAAAATGATCATTCTAGAAGAAAATTTCAAATGGCATTTAGAGGCTTTTGCATCTGAACTCTTCATATATAATTTTTTTTTCTTCTTATTAATGAGATGCAAAACTCTGGAAATCAGATAATTCATTTTAACCCATCCTGTTTTTTGTTTTATTTTTTTTTATGTATAATATTAATTTATTAATTTCAAATGAAACACAAAACTGGACATTAAGTTAATCAACTTTAAAAAAAAACATTTTGTTATTTAAATGTACTATTTATTTAATTTATTTTAAATGAGACATATTTAATTTATTTTAAATGAGACATACAAACCTCTGGAAATTAAATACATTTTGGAACTGTTTTTTATTTATTATTATTTTGGTTTATTTATCTATTTATGTTTGTAATTATTTTATTTCCGATAAGACAAACTATGAAAACTGCACTTATATATGTTATTCAGATAGTTGAGTTCAGTTAATGGTTCATGACAATCTTAAAATGGCCAAATTTCATCCAAATAATTGGACTGTTTGATTATCCCCCACTGCATTTCTTTAACCACAAAGCTGTCTCCCCATAATACATATAAAATGTGAAATGATGATAGATGCATTAATTTTTTAGGAGAATCTGAGTGCTTTTAAATACGAGGATAAGATCAACATCTTGCTGATGCCGCTGCACACGGGCTCAAACGGGCTGAACATCATCGAGGCGACGCATGTGCTGCTGGTGGAGCCCATCCTAAACCCCGCCCACGAGCTGCAGGCCATCGGAAGAGTGCACCGGATTGGCCAGACCAAGTAGGCATCAAACCATTCACAATGTGTTCAGCACGCTCTCAACCCATGTTGCTCACATGAATCATGAATCTGGCTTGCAGCATATTTCTTTTATCAATAAAATGGCCCAAAGTCCAAAAAGGTTTTTGCATATTTAAACACAACAAAAACAATGAGACCTGTAATGTTAGCAGATTATTCAAATTTTGTTCATCAATTTTCCAGACCCACTTTTGTTCATCGGTTTCTGATCAAGTCCACCATTGAGGAGCGAATGCAAGCCATGCTAAAAACAGTAGAAAAGAGGTGAGTCCTTCACACACAAGGCGGGCATTTTAAATAATTAGTCCTTGAAATCAAAATTATACTGACTTTTAGTCTATGTATGTTCAATCCTATATAACCATCCTCATACAAGTGCACTGCTAGAAGTTCCCCTTTTTTTAAAAAATACCTCCCACCCTTATTCCCTGGTCAACACAGGAGAGAAAACCTAATTTGTCAAGTCACTTAATGGGATCAGAGTAATTGTACTCTTAAAGGGATAATTCACACTAAAATGAACATTAAGTCATAATTAAAAAAAATAAATAAATGTCTAGCTCTCGCTCATCCATATTATAGCAATGAATGGTGAAAAAGCAGTGAAAAAGCATCAAGCTTTGTTTAAAAAAATGCAAAAGTATCACAGAATGATCCCATGTTGTATATTCCGAGTGTTCTGGGCATATACGATATGGTTTGGTGAAAAACAAATCTAAATTTAATGAATTATTAAACAAAATTCTTGACCTTGGCCTTTGGTTTGCTCTGCATGCCTGCAATGACTTTATAAGCGCTGCAGTAACTAACTAATAACAATAACTAACCCTAAACCAAACCCTAACTTTTACTCTATAGTAAGTATATGTAGTTAATATCACTTAGTACTCATTTGAGTTAATACAATGTAACTATGTCACCTTAAAATAAAGCGTAACCCACTTGGAATATACAACACGATTCACATGGGATCATTCTTGATCATTTTGCGTCTTTAAAAAAAAAAACTCGCCATTTACTGCCATTATGTGTACGAGCATGAGCAGAACTTTTATTTTATTTTATTTTTATTAAATTAAATTAAGTTCTTTTTATAAAAGAAAGAAGGTTGTATGCCATTTGAACAACACCAGTAAATTATGACTTGATTTTAATTTTAAAGTGAACTATAATTCTTCTCATAAATATAATTTATAACAGCAAATAGACAGTTTTTCATCATCACTTTTATTCTGTAATTACTTCTTGCTGACTGTAAATAGATAATAAAATAAATAAATAAATAATAATAATAATAATTTATAAGCATATTTACATTTTTTTTATTTATTTTTTTGCTTTGTTTACTTAAAAAATGACCTTGACTAATCTGTCTCAAATCAACATCTTCTTCAGTCATGGTTCCACGTCCATGAAGCATTCGGAGGCCTCCGTATTTACAGTGGCGGATCTGGCCGAGCTGTTCACAGAGGATAGCGAGGCTCTTGAGTAAATGTCTCAGTCCAGAGGCCAGTAATGTGAACACTACACTAACACCAGCCAGGAGACGAGCTGACCGCTGCTCTCCAGCACGCCAATATATTTGCTTTGCACATTCCCCTTTCTATACAATCTGTCCCGTGGTGTAATTTATTCATTATACTCGATGTGGAAAAGAAAATAATTGAATGTATAAGTCTTGTATCTCTGTTTGTTTTCTAGATCGATTGATAGTAGGTGCGATTTTTATTAATGCCTTGTTGTGCATAAACAAATGTTGTTTTTTTAATAATGTTTTATTTAAATTAGAATACATTTCTAATGTTAAACAAGCTGTACAGTGGATTCGTTTTATCATTAGCACTCGTATATTTGTGATTAATCGAACAAGCGTTTTATAAGAAGCCCACTGTAATCACAGTCTTGTCAATCTATGCTGTTGAGTTGATAATTCCAATAATATGTCAGACATCATGTTATGCGCTTGTCCTGTTTTATTTTTTAATCTAAATGCGTTTTATGGTCTTTTCCATTATGTTTAGGAAGGAAATCGTTTGACTTTACTGCACTGATCTTTGGGGGAGTGTCTTCCGTTCAGACGCTCCATTCAGTGGATTGTCTGCAGAAAGTAGTTGCAGACCATGTAGGAACATTTATCTGGTGCTATTTGCAAGACAAAAGACACAAGAGTGTCTGTAAAACTCTTCCAATAAAGACCACTTGTAAAAAGTAAAACCAGAAAGTAAAAGGAAAAAAAGAGACGTTCTTTGTCTTGGAATTACCATGTACAACGACATAGAAACTGTATTCTTTCTGTTAAGCTGTACTGAAAAAGATTTGAATATCTTTTTTATGATAATATCATTTTGTGATAACCAAAATACAGTCTTGCACATTTTCAAATGGAACAAAATTAACCAATAAATTGACAGAAAGAGAAGCATTTTTTTTGTATATTTCCATTGTGCAGTTTCCCATGCCAATTAGAATGTCATTATTTCTCTCAGGGAAACTCTTAGCAGACTGATCATTTTATTGAATATCCTCTTAAAATTCAATTCAGGCATTGATTTAGGGTGTCCGTGGGTCTTAAAAAGTCTTAAATTCATGAAGTTATGGCATTAAATGTTGCATACATTGCAAAAAAATGCTTGTTTTCCTCAGTGTTTTTGTCCTGTTTTCCCAATACAAATATCAAAACATTTGATACGTTTCCTTGAGATGCAATTGAAGTCTTCAAAAATGTATATCTCCAGTAAATGCATCTTGATTTAAAGGGTTAGTTCACCCAAAAATTCTGATCTCAAAAACAGATCTCATTCCCCATTGACTACCATAGTAGGAAAACATACATACTATGGTAGTCAATGGGGAATGAGATCTGTTTGATTAAAACATTCTTCCAAATATCTTCCTTTGTGTTCAGCAGAACAAATAAACACATAGAGGTTTGGAACAACACGAGGGTAAGTAAATACTGACAGAATTTTCATTTTTGGGTGAACTAACCCTTTAAGAATAATATGGAAATGGAAAATACTGAGGAAGAACATCCTTTGTTGCCATGTGATCAGAAGATACAGTAAAAGTTATGTCCATATTCTTGTGGTTTATAGCAGAGGTATTGTTTTTTTGGAAGATGAATTTAAAACTAATGGATATCTGTTGGAAGTGGTTTTCAAACTCGTGTTTGTCCCTAGACATTAACGTTTCGAGAACGTGTTGACGTATTGTGTTCCCTTCAAATTTTCTTGACGTCCTCTTAAAAAGGTCTTGAAAAAAGTCCCTGTTAACTGCAATGCCATCACTTTGCATTTTACCATCTAACATTTGAAAATCTCCCTCACAAGGTTCAACGACTGACCTCTTTCTCTGTCCAAACAGTCTTAAACACGTCAACTCCATTGCAAAGGTGTCACTGAACTGCCCTTGACTCAGTCTGACGGGATTTCTTTTCAAGCGAGTCGTTGGGGTTCCCGAAACAGTAAAGCGTTTGCCGTGCCCTTTAAAAACCTATACAGACAAAAGAGTGAGATAAAACAAGACACTGCCCGTGTACCTCTGTTCCCTTTGCATGACAAACAAACTCCTTGTCGACCAACGCACTCAGACATGTAGTGTGGTGTCTGCTAAGTGGGTTGTTAGTAGTATTTTTTCTGCCTTTGCTTGAAATCTAGTTGGTCGGTGTTACCTTGGACTCCCCCCAGCTTGTCCTATTCATGTGTGGAATCTCATTGTTGGTGTGGACATCATTCAAGCCGGTGTTCCAAAGCAACTGGAGGTTCCCACTTCATTAGAGCTGTGATTCGAACGTCTGGAGAGACCGCAAGCACTACGTCTGACTCTGACAGCTAGTCGCGGTGATCGCCGAGTAGATTTGGTGGAAAGGGCCGAAGACGGAACTAAATTTCAGGGGAGAAAGAATCCGCTTCAAGGATGACACCTGTTACCCTGGCGCTCACATGGTGTTTGCTCTCAATATGGACTGTAACTTCTGCTGTGCAGTTTGAAGAAAAAGGTAAGTCTAGTCAAACACTTGCATAGAGAAATATTCAGATGCATAGTTTTATTATTGCATGCATATAAACCAGTTTGGATTTGGGGTATACATGTTGGCAAATTTTAGTAAAAGAAACTTTAAAAATGCACTATTTTATATATATTTATATTTTAAATTTATATATATAAATGCACTTTGAAATAACATTTTATATTTATATATCAGAAAATAATATTTGGATGCTATTATTATTATTTTTTTAGTATTTTTTCTTTACTTATGTACCATTGCCATTATTATATACATTAAAAAAAAATACTAATATTTAAACATTCCTTACCGTTTTGTCCTAGAACTCAACGAGACCGTCATTTGCAACAATGATCAGATGCAAGTTATCATCCCCAGTGTGTTTTTTCTCAACAAAGAGCCGCCTGTTTACGTACGTTCATGCCATTTGTTTCACAAATAATTCAGTCAGTTGCAATAAATCTTGCTTGAACGTGAATTAAACTTCCCACTGTCATTTCGGCTCAGGTTTGGGATTTGCAACTGAATGATCCTGACTGTCGAGGTGTCGAGGTTGAGAACGACTATGTCTTCAGCATCAAGGCGAACCTCACAGACTGTGGCACTATTATGGTAATCCTCGTTAGTGTTGTCAAGGCAGTGTGTATAATCATAAAACAGCTTCAGACAATCCCGAGGACTGGGGAACGTCCTCGGCCAATTACAAATTGATGTCAGAACATTAAAGCCTCTTAAAAAGGTTGTAAACACATGTTGCTTTAAGACAAACTACAATTTGGGCCTCTGTTGGGCTGTTAAACCTAAAAATACAAACAGTAAATTTCCTTATTTTACAATCCCTTCATAGGCTGAAAGGTGACCGTGTGCTTTATATATAGAATAGACTTTCTAAAACAAATTTGAATAAGCTAATTGTTATACGTCTCAATCGTGTTCATAATTATGTGCATTGTAATAAGTGACAACCATGAGGGTTTCATTTTCCTTTTTA
>NW_024121187.1:557500-574565 GCF_016745375.1 Pimephales promelas
TATCAGTACAAATATCATACTGCCAACTTTTCTCTCCACATCAGCTGTCCAGTGTTATGGAATGACCAGACATTAGCCGTGATGAGGAACGGTCAAGGACCGGAAGCTCTGTTCAGGATACAAATGTTCAAGTTTGTTGGCAGCTCCTACACAGATGTTTTCCTGCACTGCAATGTCCAGATCTGTCATAACACCGGAGTGTGCCAGCCTGTGAGTCAGCCTTATTGACACCTATTTACCATTCAGTCTGATTTTGAAACAAGTCTTTTCTGCTCACCAAGGCAGCACTCATCTGATTAAAAGTTCAGTAAAAACAGTAATATTTTGAAATATTATGTTACAATTTAAAATCACCATTTTATATTGCAATATTTTTTTAAATAGTAAAGTAAAGATATTTACTGTCCCTTTTGATTAATTATTCTATGGCATTATGATTATAAAATGCACAAAACCACCATGAAAGTACTATAAAGTATAAATGTAGTCCATATGATTTGTGTAAAATCCTGCACTTTATATTCTTTTTGGGCCTTGTCAATTTGAACCGCCAACCTAAACATGCACATGGGTGAAAAATAATAATAGTTTTTTTGTTTTGTTAAAAATGTATTGGTTGAGAAATATTGTGTGACTTTAGTGACTTTAAACCCTTGGATTACAGAACTGCTCTGCTGAAGATGTATCACTACGGACACGCAGGGATGTTGCGTCGTCTCACACTGTCTCGTACGGACCAATCAGAAGGCTCAAAGCTAACCTGGACAATACTAGTCTGAGTAAGTCTATAAACCACCATACTTATTGATGTACTGGTAACACTTCATTTTACGACCTGCAAACAACAGCGTAAGTAAACCGAAATTACGGTGTATGTTTCTGTAATTATAGTGTACTTCTGTACAGGGAACAATATGTTAAGTTTTGGGTAATAAAGGGGTAACAAGCAGATATACAAGCAAACTATTTAAAATGTAATAATTTTTAAACTAACAGGTACCTATTCTGTTAATATATTCCAGGCAAAAATTGCACATCTGGTGTATTTAAAAGTTATCACATTTCTGGCAAAATATGTTCTTGTGCAATTTTACAGGGTAATTTTGACATCTGTGGGTTGAAAATGAAACGAGTATATATATATATATATATATATATATATATATATATATATATATTATATATTTTTATCAAACTTGTATATTTTATTTCATTAATTTCACTTAAATAACAATTAATAGGTAATTATCATTGCCATTTAAGTGAAATTACTGAACTTAAATATACAAGTTTGATAAAAATCATCATTAAAGAAGAAAATTTCAAATGGCATTTAGAGGCTTTTGCATCTGAACTCTTCATATATATATATGGCTGTATGTAAGCACAGTATGATAAAAAAAAAAAAGAATTTATTGGCTTTTCTTACTAGGTTACGTAATGTTAAGTAAAAAAAAAAAATGTTTCTGCTATGATTTAATTTAGACCACACCATGTTGTACTTAGTACTTATCACATTGTATTGCAATGACACTTAAATGTCAGGGCAAATATATATATATATATATATATATATATTTTTTTTTTTTTTTTTTCCTTTCTCTATTACTGTGCAAATAGTACTGTGTAAATTAAAGTGGCGCTTGTTATCCCCTTGTTCTGTTTAATTACAGGGTAAGTATATTTTATTTATATATATATATATATATATATATATATATATGGCTGTATGTAAGCACAGTATGATAAAAATTTAATTTATTGGCTTATTAACGTGTGTATATATATATATATATATATATATATATATATAGGTGTCAAAATTACCCTGTAAAATTTCACATAAACATGGAAGTACACTATAATTAAAGAAAGTACACCGTAATTTCGGTTTACTTTTGCAGTTGTTTGCGGATCGTAAAATAAAGTGTTACCCCTATTTTTAATGCCTATTTGAACATATCCTCTTCCAGGTTCAGATATGCCCTCTGTCGAAACCTTTGTTTTGGCTGGTCTGCTGTTCGTCCTGATTGTCATCACAGGAGTTTTTGGGAAACTCTGGCTGCAGAGCAGAAACTCGTATCCGGCCCGAGAGGCCCAACTCACCCTCTCCAACATCCACCATATCTCAGAGGTGGCCAGCTAACCTAGGATCTCATATACGCACAGTACTGTATGAAAAGTGTCGTCTGCTAACCTGTAGTGCATTTTATCGTAGTTGTTCTTTTTGTCTTTTATTGTGAAATAAATGAACAAATAAATAAGATCTCTAACAGCTTACTTACTACAAATGATGTACTGTATTTGAGGCACTTTATGGTTTTGAAAAAATGATGAAGAAAATTTTGTAAAAAGAAATTCTCTAGATTTTAGGCTGCGTCCGATATAACATACTCTCTTGAGTTGGTACTTATTTTTTAAATAAATAAGACAGCTAAAAAAGTATGTTCTATATAGTATGAGTGTGTAGTATGAATATAATCTGGATGTACTACATTGGCCATGTTGTCTTTATCATGTGACCTGTGTCATTCACAAATCCTGTCCTATGGCCTCATGGGATGGTAAAGTGTCCATCGTTTGCACACTTCAGAATCTCAGCGGAAGTAATAGGTCATCCGGGTACTTTTTGCCAACTCTTTTAAGAGTACTTTGAATTCGGACATGCTTCTTTTGTCACATACTGTTTTTTTTAATCAATATATTATAGGAAAGGATGCTATTTCGGGCACAAATTCAGTTATCTAATCCAATGACATTTGTTTAATTTTAAGTTTGACTTAAGTGAAATACATTTTTGAGGGTGACTACAACATGAAGTATTTTGTTGACTATAGTTCTATAGTCAACAAAATATAGTTCTATAGTATAGTTCTAACTTCTATAGTTCTATAGACTATAGTTCAAGACTATAGTTGACTATAGAAACCAAAAGTTTAAGCTGACATTTGTTTAGGTTTAAACATGCATGACTTTGCATTAATATTGGTAATGAATTAGTTAGATTAATCTAATGCTTTTAACAAAGCAAACAATTGTATGTTACAAAGAAAATATCCTAAACACATTTAAAAACTGGCATGGCCATATTTGCATGTATGAATTACCAGGACAGGTTTTAAAATGTCTCCCCAACATTTAACAATGATAACACTCAGTTCATTACATACAGTAGGCAAGGTGTTGATTTTAAAAAATGTAATCAGCCAAATCACATTTTGTCTTAAATCTACTGATATCAACAGGTGTCTGTGGGAGCTAGGGTAAAGTACACATAAATAATTATTTCAAATAAGTATGAAAAACATTGTGTTTATGATAACAGCTTCAGACATGAAGGGACTGAATAAAACAACAAAAGCAACATAGGACATTGGTACAGTTAATGGTATAATATGGGACTGTGGTTGGGTGCTTTGATCTGATGATGCCATTTACATGGTAGCCTACTCCAATATACTAAAAACTATGGTAGTATTTTAACAGGAGTGCATTTCCCTAAGCCAACTATGGTTGAAGTTCCGTCGTTACCAATAGACTTCAATGGAAATTGCGATAGTTGGCCAACAATGCTTGGAAAACGAACGCACACCAGCATATGGTCATCTTGATTTCGCCAAGTGCATGTTCCTGGGACTGGTCAACATATTTTGTTGATCCTGGAACAACATTCCTGTCCAAAAATGTATTCCTCCTAGTCCTAACCCTATCCCTACCCATAATAACTTATTCCAAAAATCAGATGGAAATTATAGGTGAAAAACACTGATGTAGAAGCATAACTCTGATTGTAAGCCTAAACTTGACATAAACTGTAAACTTGTCCCTCGAATCTAATTGGTTGATTGGAATGTTGTTCCAGGATCAACAGAGATGTTGATCCAGGAACATGTTGCACTTGGTGAAATCACGTTCCACGGTCACCCCAGCGTGGTATTATCATAGCACTTTTTGTTAGTGTGTCTGTTTAGTCTCCGCCCATCTAGGGCCTCACTTCACTTTAGTATATCAGTACAGTGATACACAGATTTCAACAGAAAAAAAAATACAGACTGCAGTGAAAACATCGTCTCTGTCATTATACTCGATGAAATATTTATAATAATTAATTAAACACGTCACTGCCCACTGTCAAACTACTGAAGACTCGTCACAGATTGACGGTAAGACACTTTCATGTCTTTCTTTGTTTACTTTGACTAGTTTCCTCACCGGTTCCGGTCGTTGTTAAAATAGCTAACTTTAAACGTATATTTCCCTCGGGTTAACATGATATATGTTTGTTTGTCTACGACGTTTAATAATTACGTAACGTTATGTTTGTCGTTTATTATTTATTATCCTGCAGTTCGCGGCTAGCCAGCTAATGCTAAAGGCTTTGTGTTTGTCAGTTTAACAAATTAAAACATTGACCTGTCATGATACTATAAACATAAATATGTATGAGGATGGTTCATTTGCGTTTAATCGTTGATTATTGATCTATAGTTGATCATGGTAATGTCAGGTTCAGGTTGTCAGGCGGGAACAACAACAACAACAAAAGCTGCATCAGGTTTCATCAGGAGTTTGACTTGATTGAGTTCAAGGCATCTGTAAAACATGTTTGGTATCATGTCATATTTGGGAAACATTTCATGTTCTCATATTTAGTCTTGTATAGGATAACTGGAGTCATGTCATATTAATTTGAGGTTACCATGGTTTAACTAGATGTTCATTTTTGTTTTATTTGTAGAAAATCCATAGTTAATTTTCCTAAGGGTTGGAGGATTAAGAGCCACAGGTTCTAGACCCTTTATGGCTTAGGAGAGGATTAGCTCTGCTGTCAGCTATCACTTTTGGCAAATGAGTGTTTGCAATAAAAATAATGATGAGATTTAACTATTCAATGATCTGTTTTTCCATGTAATTTACAGTATAGCTCAAAACATAGCCTACCCCTCAAGCAGAAGCAGGGTAGAATGGAATTAATAAAATAATTATAATAAAAAAAAAAAAACATGTCTCCTTTCTCCACTTTGGTTGTGATAAGGTTCTCTATCATTATCTTGTGTCATGCACCCCATCAGAATTTTATAAGAACATGTATTATTATTA
The DNA here is from genome assembly GCF_016745375.1 of Pimephales promelas. The sequence goes on from NW_024121187.1 coordinate 562,601, forward strand.
TTATTATTATTATTATTGTGTAACTATATTGTTACATAATATATATATATATATATATATATATATATATGAAGAGTTCAGATGCAAAAGCCTCTAAGTGCCATTTGAAATTTTCTTCTAGAATTATCATTTTTATCAAGCTTGTATATTTAAGCTCAGTAATTTTACTTAAATGGCAATGAATATTACCTATTAATTGTCATTTAAGTAAAATTACGGAACTTAAATATACAAGCATATATGTCATATTTTCTTTTCATGCAGTAAGGTGATTAATTTAAGTCAATCTTTTTGTTGGAAGACAAACATTTCTGTGTGTAGCTCATCATGAATTGTCACATTACTAGAATGTCATTTGAAAATGTATTATAAGTCTATGTGCACTTTACTTGACAATTACTTTTTTTGTAATGCTTAAAATTAACCTATTACAATTCCAATTGGATTGAATTTATTTAGTGAATTAATGAAATACCACCATCTGCTTTATGTTACAGCACAAAATAAAATGAAACCAAATTAGCCTTTTTCTGATATGCATGAATATTTGTGGACTATCAGATTGAATTGTGATAGTTTTTTTTTACATGTCTACTAATAAACAAAAATAATTATTTATTATTATTATTTACTATTATTTATTATTATTATTTACTAATAGTTGTGCAAGTTTCAACAGACCATTAAGTTATTCCATAAAAATGTAGCCTACATCTGTATGTTTAGCTTTGAGCCCCACTAAGACTGAAATCCTCAAGTCATGTCATGTTTTGAATAATTTTGACATTCTGAAACCATGCTGTCTGTTGTAAGTACCACTGCTTGTGCAACTATGTTATATTCCACGTGAGCACTAGATACCAAACACCTAAGTGTTCAAAAAACATCCTCAGAAGTGTTTTGCTGTTTCAAAAGAAGACAGGCAGGCTGACACGCCGGCATTGTACACAAACACACAAACATCTCGCAATGTCTTTGCCCAGCTGGAATTACGAGGACTATGTGGAAAGTGAGCTCGTTAATTCAAAGCTTACACCACAGTATGACCAGTACCCTAACCCCCCCAACTGACTCAGACAGTTTCCATGTAGGTCATGCTGGCTGAGTCTAACTGCATATGTCCAGTCAAGCCCTGTCATGTTAGAAAGGGAGAAGCTTCTTAAATGACATTGCAAGATCTTTATGGAAGTGTTTCTTTTGAGTTTAAGCCATGTCTGATTCCTGTAACATACCGTTCAGAAACTAGGAGTCGTGTACCATCTCAGTCCTCGAGGAACGTGACTATGCAACATTAGGAGAGTTGTGAAATGGCAATGCAGTGGTTTAGTAATTTGGTAAACAGACTGCGAGAGGTCAACTGATTCTGATTTACACTTATCCCTTTTAGGAGACGGTGAAACTTTCCACATGAATGGCATGCATAGATGTTAAGCCAATGACACCCCACATGGGTATCCAAAATAAGATCAGGTCTAACGGTCTGTTTTCTTTTCTTCCACAGTGTTTGCCGTAGTATCTCTGTGTCAAGAGACTCATTCATATTTTCAATGGAGGAGCTTCATATCCATTGTCTGAAATGTGTCAACCGCCGATGTATGATAAGACCAGAGGCCAGCATTTCCTGTGACCTCATGGGTTGCCCTCTTGTGTGTGGGGCAGTATTCCACTCATGCAAACTGAATGAACACCGCTTACTGTGTCCGTATGAAAGAGTCCCGTGTTTGAACTTTGGATTCGGATGTCCGTTTACCCTTGCCAGGGCCAAAATGGCACAGCACCTTGAAACATGCCCTGCCAGTGTTGTGTGTTGCACCATGGAATGGAATCGATGGCCAGTAAGTTACACAGATCGCAAGTCCTACGAGAACTTGAGTAAGGAGGTTTTTGATGTGGAGCAGCTGGACATGGCTTTGGCCCTCCAGGATCAGCGAATGTTGCTGGAGTCACTTAAAATGGTGACCACTGTGACAAAAGCTCTGAAAGAGCAAAATCAGGACAATTCCAGTCCCCAGGAATTGGACCCGGAAAATGAGTTGATTAAAATGGACGTGGAACCATATGGTGAACCTTACACACCTTCAGTGGAAAACAGTACAAACTTTGCTGCCACTTTGGACATTCTCCGTAGTGCAAAGAATATTGACTCAATTGTGAACAATCCCAATGGTGTGGAACAAAATGGAGCTTGCAACGGTGTCAGGAATGGCGACGAAGACATGAGGAACGACCCAACGAAAGAAAGTGACACTGATTCCGATTCCGATCTGGGAGCGGTAGGTGGAGCTGACTGTCCTTTTCCAGTAGATCCTGAAGACGAAGGAGATGATTGGTTGGAGACCAGTGGATGCGGTGAATCTTCCGAAGAAGAAGGAGACGTGAATGGTGGGATAGAACTAAATGGACTTAGTAATGAAGGGGATGGTGATAACCAGGTCAGACTTGAAAGGGTCAATGGCTCTTCAAACATTAGGCAGGTTTTACCTGATCATTCCATTCCTATTTTAGCACAAGATCCAGAAATGGCCCACTTGCCCCAACTACCTCTTCCTATGCCCATCCCTCTACCTAACCTGATGCGCAACAATGTTCTGCACCATTTGCCTTTCAGAATTGAGGACCGATGGCTGGAACGCAAGTTGGACAGTCTCCAGGTACTCAGGGGAATGAACTTGTTTACAATCAACGGTCGAAGGACTCTGTTATCTGACCACTATTTTTTCAAAGCCAAGATGGAGGACAAAGCGGTGGACACGTCAGACCTTGAGGTGGCAGATGATCCAATGGGTCTCCACGGCGTTGACCTCATCACTGCTGCCTTGCTCTTTTGTTTGGGGGACTCACCTGGAGGTAGGAGCATCTCGGACAGCCGCTTTGTAGATGGGTATCGCATTGACTTTGGCACACAGACCTTCTCCTTCCCTTCTGCAATACTGGCTACCAGCACCATGGTAGGTGACATCGCCTCAGCATCTGCCTGTGACCACGCCAGTCCACAACTCTCCAACCCCAGTCCATTCCACACCCTCAGATTAGACCTTGTTCTGGAATGTGTTGCTCGCTATCAGACCAAACAGCGCTCAATGTTCACCTTTGTATGCGGACAGTTGTTTCGCAGGGATGAGTTTTCTTCCCATTTTAAGAACGTCCATGGGGACATCCATGCTGGACTTAATGGTTGGATGGAGCAAAGGTGCCCGTTGGCGTACTATGGATGCACCTACTCGCAAAGAAGGTTCTGCCCTTCGGTACAAGGTTTCAGAATAATCCATGACCGTCACCTGGGCTCATTTGGAGTGCTACCTGGGTTAGCAGCATGTCCCAATGAGCCTCTATCCAGAACTGACACCTGCCAGTTTAGGTCCCACTGTGACCACCTTAGTGACCTGCCCTTTGAGTTACTGCAGCACATTGCCAGCTTCCTGGACGGCTTTAGCCTGTGCCAACTCTCCAGAGTGTCTTGCACTATGAGGGACGTGTGTGCCAGTCTTCTTCAATCCCGTGGCATGGTGGTCCTGCTCTGGGATAAGACGAACCGAGCAGATGGAACCTCATCCTGGCAGATTACAGACAAGGTAATCAAGGAAAATTCATCTTTTTATTATCTTTAAACACCAAAAAGCTTTTATCTCTTTTTTATTTTATTTTATTACAATCTAAGTTGTTGATTTTTTTTTTTGTTTGTTTTAGGTGTGGCGGTTTAGTACAGCGTTTGACACTGTGAACGAGTGGAAGTTTGCTAACATTTCCAGCATGGCCGACCACCTCAAGACGTGCAAGTTTAACATGATAACAAGGAGGGAAGAAGCAATCCCACTCCCATGCATGAGTTTCACAAGAGAACTTACTAAAGAGGGACGCTCACTACGTTCAGTGCTTAAACCAGTGATATAGACTGTAGTCAAATGCTGAAGAAGATTTCATTTTATAATACGACATGCCTTATGTGTTTTGGTGAACAGCAACATAATCATTAAAACAAGCCTCAACTTAATAAACCACTTTTGAAAGTGATGAAACAATATCTACCTGTTGTATTTGGTAATGGTTGTGCTGTCTTGTGTTTTTGATACATTATATTCAGTCTTTTTTTTACAAATTCATTGCTTTTGTTGAGATATGTAGCTTCAAACCAGAAACACTGAATTGTTAAATGGTGATGACCAAATGGAAAACCATCGTCTGCATTTTTGTAAATCAAGAATAGAGGATTCAAGTGCTTCTATAATGTAGATCAGTGATTCTCAACTGGTTTTTATTTTGGACCCAAATTTACGTTGTACATGATATGGTGACTGTACATAATATCGGGTATAACCCATATTTACTGTTGCCTTGTTCATGTTTTCTTTTACCTTGCATAGTTTTTCTCCTTGAGGATTAATATCAAGCAAACAGTCTTTTTTGGAATTTCATTTGACAGATGAATTTTTCCCCCTGCTGTCACAAAACAGATCTGCAAACCACCAGTTGAGAACCACTGATGTAGATTTTAATCTCCTGATTTCTCTCTCGTAGATTTGAAAGTCTACGACAGTCTTAGATATTTTTCCTTTTTATCAGTCTATCAGAACTAACTAACACATAACAGTAATTTCTCTAAGAAGCATTTATGGAGTTTTTAGCTGTGTAGTATATAGTACTTGACACTTCCAGTGGTCATCCTTTGTCTTTTAAAACGTAAACAGAAACACATGTTAATGTGGTTGATCTATGTTGATGGCATGTGCTGATTGACAAATTACATTTTACAATCTTCCTGATTGTGAGTCGTTGCACAAAACCTGCAGGACAGGTACAAGACTGCAGTTGTAGCCTGTCATGAATCTTTGGTTGCACACGGTGCATCTGCAGATGTACTTTTTTTGTCTCAGGGGTTTAACATAAAACACATGCCATTATAGACAGTTTATCTGTGAGAAACTTGATTTGAGCTTGTGATTCTTCCACTTTTATTTGTTAAAGTCGAGACAGAGTTTACTGTTCAGTTTTACTGTGTCTTTTCAGGTGTGCAGTTGCAATGTTTCAGTTCATTAACCTTTTTTTTAGGTTAATCTGAGATTTTTTTTAAGGAATTAGTTGTGTGATGTGCTTGTACTCTATGTGCTTTCTACAAATATTGAGTATGTTTCCTTATATTTGTGTTGAGTAATGAAAATTGAGCATCATTGTGAAACATTGGAGTTTCTGAATAATACTTCTAGCATCTTTGAAAACTGAAGAGTCATAAAATGCTTATTTTTAAAGACTTTATCAAAGTTGACATCAGTTGTCGACGTGCACCATGTTGTTTTTTTCTGGAATTATTTTTTCCCCCCAAAGGAACAAAATGCAGTGTGGAAGCCATTTTTTGGTTTTGAAGAATTTTTTGAATTAATTTACATATATTTACTTCCAGCCATATATCAATGAATGAGGGGACTCAGGTATTTAAAGAAGAGTTGTGGAAAAGGTTCTGTTGGTTTATTTGATTACTATGTGGGGTTTCCATTGTATTTTTAATTTTTAAAGTTCTTTTACAGTCAATTTACTCATCTCCAAACCCACTTTTGTAATTCAGTTTTCATATTTGTGGTTTCACGTGAACTCCGCATTAACCCCCCTTTTTCTATTGTAAAAAAATCAAACACTTTGTCCATCTTGTTTATTTACAGTTGTTTCACGTTTCATCGTTTGTATTTTTTAAATATTATTTAATAAAGTTTGAAGAAATCCAGGTTGCCGGTGTGTTGTTTTATTAAGCTTCAGATATGCAGAGAACCAAGTGTCAAAGATTTCAAAGAAAGTGAATTTTCCCGTTTGATATCTATCTTGGATTATCCTTTGCTTCACTAACGTTACTAAGTGCAGCTTTTTAACCATTGAAATATTAAAAGTAATCTAATAAGTAATGAATCCACATTTATCGATTGACTGACTCTAATTTTATAATAAAATGTATTAAATGTTTATTTTATTTATTTATTGATTTATTTTTTGTAAAGTGTTTCACCGCTAGGTAGTGCTGCTGCAATTGAGAATAAAAAATGCAGTTCTTTTTCACGGCATTTTTCCTGAGAGAAACTCTCAATCTGTAAACTACATGCTCATTAATGTTGCTTCTGAATAGCCTATGGCCATTAACGAGGCCATACCTCGCTCTATAAAATACTTTGCTTCTCCTTTTCAGCCTCTTTTTCAGGCATTTCGTCTCTGCGCCGAAACACCGGTGAAAAAAACATGACGAATGTCCTGAACGGATCCAGAGTGGGCTCATCTGCTTCAGTCACCGAATGGAAATTGGCTTTTACAGCAAAAAATCTCAGGAGGGTTTCAGACAGACAGATAATACAACCACAACCGTCACCCGGTTTATTTAGCAAAATAAAGAATCATATTAACATTTTGGAAGCATGCAGCAATGTGATGTAGGCCTACATAGAGAGGTTTTTGAGCTTTTTTGTTAGCAATTACATCATGATCGAGGGTTCCTCAAATAATTAGCCTGTTAAACAGGCATTACAAATATTCGTAATAACGCAAACGTGTAAGTTTCACGTTTGAGGGGATTAAACTGTGACATCTACACATTTCCCAAAGTGGACTATGTATTTAGGCTGCTTCATTAAAAATGTGACATTTAGACGTTTTCTTCGGCGTGGATCCAGGCAAATAAATCCTTTTCACCTTGAAAATAATAAATGTTTTGGGTTTTTTTTTTTTTTTTAAATAATAGACCATTTCTCAGTGATCGTCAATAAAACAAAATTCCATTTTTCGCGGTTTAATGAAAACCAAGAATAGGTCGTGATGGTAAGTTTTAAGTGTAAGTTTCACGTTTGAGGGGGTTTAAACCGTGACATCTACACGTTTTCAAAAGTGGACCAACGTGATTATTTCACTTCTTGTCATGATACCGGGTTGAATAAATATTGTTTTGGCCACTTTGTTTGATATAATCACAACAATTTAACGCAAGCAAGTATGGGAATTGAACTCAGATCTTCTCGATTAAAGCCCAACGCTTTATCAACTGAGCCACTGAATGTTAAGTTCAAGGGGTTATTGGATGGGCTTTTATTGCAGGTTTGGTTTTATTTGTTGGAAAAATAAATATAGAAATATAATTTGACACAAGAGGGCAGTATAGCCCTATTTATGGTTTTGAGTTTAAACTAAACCGTGACATCTACACGTTTTCCAAAGTGGACCAACGTGATTATTTCACGTCTTGTCGTGATACGGGTTGGGCACTGAAGTTACAGGAGTTTCTTACCGTTGCTCATGGCCCTCTATCAGAATTTTTGAGTTTCGATATCTCAGCTCTGGAAGGGGCTAGAGCCTCCATTTTTGCACTCAGGTCTAAGTCTCATGGCCCTCTATCAGAATCCAGAGTTTGGGGAAGATTGGAGAAACTTAATTTTTCGCCCAAAAAAAAAAACGTAAGGGGTACCACTGTCGTTTTTTTTTTCGGGCCGAATTTTTGAGTTTCGATATCTCAGCTCTGGAAGGGGCTAGAGCCTCCATTTTTGCACTCAGGTCTAAGTCTCATGGCCCTCTATCAGAATCCAGAGTTTTGGGAAGATTGGAGAAACTTAATTTTTCGCCCAAAAAAAAAAAACGTAAGGGGTACCACTGTCGTTTTTTTTTCGGGCCGAATTTTTGAGTTTCGATATCTCAGCTCTGGAAGGGGCTAGAGCCTCCATTTTTGCACTCAGGTCTAAGTCTCATGGCCCTCTATCAGAATCCAGAGTTTTGGGAAGATTGGAGAAACTTAATTTTTCGCCCAAAAAAAAAAACGTAAGGGGTACCACTGTCGTTTTTTTTTCGGGCCGAATTTTTGAGTTTCGATATCTCAGCTCTGGAAGGGGCTAGAGCCTCCATTTTTGCACTCAGGTCTAAGTCTCATGGCCCTCTATCAGAATCCAGAGTTTTGGGAAGATTGGAGAAACTTAATTTTTCGCCCAAAAAAAAAACGTAAGGGGTACCACTGTCGTTTTTTTTTCGGGCCGAATTTTTGAGTTTCGATATCTCAGCTCTGGAAGGGGCTAGAGCCTCCATTTTTGCACTCAGGTCTAAGTCTCATGGCCCTCTATCAGAATCCAGAGTTTTGGGAAGATTGGAGAAACTTAATTTTTCGCCCAAAAAAAAAAACGTAAGGGGTACCACTGTCGTTTTTTTTTTCGGGCCGAATTTTTGAGTTTCGATATCTCAGCTCTGGAAGGGGCTAGAGCCTCCATTTTTGCACTCAGGTCTAAGTCTCATGGCCCTCTATCAGAATCCAGAGTTTTGGGAAGATTGGAGAAACTTAATTTTTCGCCCAAAAAAAAAAAACGTAAGGGGTACCACTGTCGTTTTTTTTTTCGGGCCGAATTTTTGAGTTTCGATATCTCAGCTCTGGAAGGGGCTAGAGCCTCCATTTTTGCACTCAGGTCTAAGTCTCATGGCCCTCTATCAGAATCCAGAGTTTTGGGAAGATTGGAGAAACTTAATTTTTCGCCCAAAAAAAAAAACGTAAGGGGTACCACTGTCGTTTTTTTTTCGGGCCGAATTTTTGAGTTTCGATATCTCAGCTCTGGAAGGGGCTAGAGCCTCCATTTTTGCACTCAGGTCTAAGTCTCATGGCCCTCTATCAGAATCCAGAGTTTTGGGAAGATTGGAGAAACTTAATTTTTCGCCCAAAAAAAAAAAACGTAAGGGGTACCACTGTCGTTTTTTTTTTCGGGCCGAATTTTTGAGTTTCGATATCTCAGCTCTGGAAGGGGCTAGAGCCTCCATTTTTGCACTCAGGTCTAAGTCTCATGGCCCTCTATCAGAATCCAGAGTTTTGGGAAGATTGGAGAAACTTAATTTTTCGCCCAAAAAAAAAAAACGTAAGGGGTACCACTGTCGTTTTTTTTTTCGGGCCGAATTTTTGAGTTTCGATATCTCAGCTCTGGAAGGGGCTAGAGCCTCCATTTTTGCACTCAGGTCTAAGTCTCATGGCCCTCTATCAGAATCCAGAGTTTTGGGAAGATTGGAGAAACTTAATTTTTCGCCCAAAAAAAAAACGTAAGGGGTACCACTGTCGTTTTTTTTTCGGGCCGAATTTTTGAGTTTCGATATCTCAGCTCTGGAAGGGGCTAGAGCCTCCATTTTTGCACTCAGGTCTAAGTCTCATGGCCCTCTATCAGAATCCAGAGTTTTGGGAAGATTGGAGAAACTTAATTTTTCGCCCAAAAAAAAAAACGTAAGGGGTACCACTGTCGTTTTTTTTTCGGGCCGAATTTTTGAGTTTCGATATCTCAGCTCTGGAAGGGGCTAGAGCCTCCATTTTTGCACTCAGGTCTAAGTCTCATGGCCCTCTATCAGAATCCAGAGTTTTGGGAAGATTGGAGAAACTTAATTTTTCGCCCAAAAAAAAAAAACGTAAGGGGTACCACTGTCGTTTTTTTTTCGGGCCGAATTTTTGAGTTTCGATATCTCAGCTCTGGAAGGGGCTAGAGCCTCCATTTTTGCACTCAGGTCTAAGTCTCATGGCCCTCTATCAGAATCCAGAGTTTTGGGAAGATTGGAGAAACTTAATTTTTCGCCCAAAAAAAAAAACGTAAGGGGTACCACTGTCGTTTTTTTTTCGGGCCGAATTTTTGAGTTTCGATATCTCAGCTCTGGAAGGGGCTAGAGCCTCCATTTTTGCACTCAGGTCTAAGTCTCATGGCCCTCTATCAGAATCCAGAGTTTTGGGAAGATTGGAGAAACTTAATTTTTCGCCCAAAAAAAAAAACGTAAGGGGTACCACTGTCGTTTTTTTTTCGGGCCGAATTTTTGAGTTTCGATATCTCAGCTCTGGAAGGGGCTAGAGCCTCCATTTTTGCACTCAGGTCTAAGTCTCATGGCCCTCTATCAGAATCCAGAGTTTTGGGAAGATTGGAGAAACTTAATTTTTCGCCCAAAAAAAAAACGTAAGGGGTACCACTGTCGTTTTTTTTTTCGGGCCGAATTTTTGAGTTTCGATATCTCAGCTCTGGAAGGGGCTAGAGCCTCCATTTTTGCACTCAGGTCTAAGTCTCATGGCCCTCTATCAGAATCCAGAGTTTTGGGAAGATTGGAGAAACTTAATTTTTCGCCCAAAAAAAAAACGTAAGGGGTACCACTGTCGTTTTTTTTTCGGGCCGAATTTTTGAGTTTCGATATCTCAGCTCTGGAAGGGGCTAGAGCCTCCATTTTTGCACTCAGGTCTAAGTCTCATGGCCCTCTATCAGAATCCAGAGTTTTGGGAAGATTGGAGAAACTTAATTTTTCGCCCAAAAAAAAAAACGTAAGGGGTACCACTGTCGTTTTTTTTTCGGGCCGAATTTTTGAGTTTCGATATCTCAGCTCTGGAAGGGGCTAGAGCCTCCATTTTTGCACTCAGGTCTAAGTCTCATGGCCCTCTATCAGAATCCAGAGTTTTGGGAAGATTGGAGAAACTTAATTTTTCGCCCAAAAAAAAAACGTAAGGGGTACCACTGTCGTTTTTTTTTTCGGGCCGAATTTTTGAGTTTCGATATCTCAGCTCTGGAAGGGGCTAGAGCCTCCATTTTTGCACTCAGGTCTAAGTCTCATGGCCCTCTATCAGAATCCAGAGTTTTGGGAAGATTGGAGAAACTTAATTTTTCGCCCAAAAAAAAAAAACGTAAGGGGTACCACTGTCGTTTTTTTTTTCGGGCCGAATTTTTGAGTTTCGATATCTCAGCTCTGGAAGGGGCTAGAGCCTCCATTTTTGCACTCAGGTCTAAGTCTCATGGCCCTCTATCAGAATCCAGAGTTTTGGAAGATTGGAGAAACTTAATTTTTCGCCCAAAAAAAAAAACGTAAGGGGTACCACTGTCGTTTTTTTTTCGGGCCGAATTTTTGAGTTTCGATATCTCAGCTCTGGAAGGGGCTAGAGCCTCCATTTTTGCACTCAGGTCTAAGTCTCATGGCCCTCTATCAGAATCCAGAGTTTTGGAAGATTGGAGAAACTTAATTTTTCGCCCAAAAAAAAAACGTAAGGGGTACCACTGTCGTTTTTTTTTTTCGGGCCGAATTTTTGAGTTTCGATATCTCAGCTCTGGAAGGGGCTAGAGCCTCCATTTTTGCACTCAGGTCTAAGTCTCATGGCCCTCTATCAGAATCCAGAGTTTTGGGAAGATTGGAGAAACTTAATTTTTCGCCCCAAAAAAAAAACGTAAGGGGTACCACTGTCGTTTTTTTTTTCGGGCCGAATTTTTGAGTTTCGATATCTCAGCTCTGGAAGGGGCTAGAGCCTCCATTTTTGCACTCAGGTCTAAGTCTCATGGCCCTCTATCAGAATCCAGAGTTTTGGAAGATTGGAGAAACTTAATTTTTCGCCCAAAAAAAAAAACGTAAGGGGTACCACTGTCGTTTTTTTTTCGGGCCGAATTTTTGAGTTTCGATATCTCAGCTCTGGAAGGGGCTAGAGCCTCCATTTTTGCACTCAGGTCTAAGTCTCATGGCCCTCTATCAGAATCCAGAGTTTTGGGAAGATTGGAGAAACTTAATTTTTCGCCCAAAAAAAAAAACGTAAGGGGTACCACTGTCGTTTTTTTTTTCGGGCCGAATTTTTGAGTTTCGATATCTCAGCTCTGGAAGGGGCTAGAGCCTCCATTTTTGCACTCAGGTCTAAGTCTCATGGCCCTCTATCAGAATCCAGAGTTTTGGGAAGATTGGAGAAACTTAATTTTTCGCCCCAAAAAAAAACGTAAGGGGTACCACTGTCGTTTTTTTTTTCGGGCCGAATTTTTGAGTTTCGATATCTCAGCTCTGGAAGGGGCTAGAGCCTCCATTTTTGCACTCAGGTCTAAGTCTCATGGCCCTCTATCAGAATCCAGAGTTTTGGGAAGATTGGAGAAACTTAATTTTTCGCCCCAAAAAAAAAACGTAAGGGGGTACCACTGTCGTTTTTTTTTCGGGCCGAATTTTTGAGTTTCGATATCTCAGCTCTGGAAGGGGCTAGAGCCTCCATTTT
>NW_024121187.1:597946-615936 GCF_016745375.1 Pimephales promelas
AATCTGATGTACACCGGCAAACTGGCGACACAACTTATCGACCCAGCTCGCCTGGAGCAGGGCGTCAAGTTCCTCCACGCTTACCCTCTTATTCAGGAGGCAAGTCTGTCTAACCATGCAACTCAGACACACCCTGAGGTCAACCTTCCCCTTTCGTCCTCTCTCTATGGCATTCAGATATCAGACCAACAGGCCACACTCACAAACCGCCTCTCAGCGAGAACGCATCTCTCCCCGCCGTTCGACTTAGAAGGTGGGGTTTAATCGACGGGAAGGGCGTAACCACGAACAAAGCTACCTCACTGACGCGGCCTGGATCTAAGCACAGGCACAATCTGACAGAAGCGGAGGTAGAGGCATCTGCGAGCATCAGTCAGTTTGTGAGGGAAGGGTCAGAGATGGAAACATCTGCAGGTGAGGCTCCGTCATGTTCCGAAACACCAACACCATTCTGCATGTGAAGCCCAGCATCATGAGAAGAAACACCTCTCTGAGGAAGCATTATACGTGCCACGTCTGCGGGGGGCGCTTCACTCAGCGAGGAACCTTACGAGAGCACCTGCTTCTACACACTCAGGCCATGCTCCCCTTGTGTTAGAGTCCGCCGGTGCGGCTTCCCCATGGCGACTGGAGGTGCCGCCACACCCAGAGGTGGAGGAAGTTCTCCGAAGCAGCGAAGCCTCCGCAGCCACTCCCATCATTGTGGAACGCTGCCAGTGACAGCGAGCAGCATCTGTACTTAAAAGACTCGCCACATCCTGAAACCGCCATGCCCATCCCGACGACAACTGCAATCAGCCTGTACACGGCGCAGCCCCAGGCGGACACACCCCCTCCATCCGATATCGCTGATATTGACAACCTAGAGGGTGCGGCTGACATGGAGCGGGAAGTGAAGCGGAGGAAATACGAGTGCTCTACTTGTGGCCGCAAGTTCATCCAGAAAAGCCACTGGAGAGAGCACATGTACATCCACACAGGCAAGCCGTACCGCTGCAGCGCCTGCGGAAAGAGCTTCTGCCGGGCCAACCAGGCGGCACGGCACGTTTGCATGAATCTGAGCTCGGAGCCAGCGTACACCATGGTGGACCGACAGAGCATGGAGCTGTGCGGGGCAGATGACTCCAGCCAAATGGAGGCGCTGTTTCTGGGCTCGTCGGTGAGACCGTACAAATGCAATGTGTGTGAAATGACCTTCTCCAGCCCCAATGAGGTGATCAAGCACCTGTGCTTCAACCAGGGGGCGCTCTCGGGTGGGGTGGCTGGAGAAATGGGCGTCAGTGGGCTGAACAGTGACAACCTGGCCAAAGACGAAGGCTCGGATTCATCCAATGGGGGGCCGTTGACAACACCCATCAAAACAGAGGAAGTCTTTGTGGAGTAGCTCCATATTCATCCACTTCAAAACATAGTTTGTTTTTTAATGTATTGCATTTGAATTGTGGGTAAATTATGATCAGTCAAAGTCAAGCTACAGATCGAAATTTCTGTTCTATATTGTATTTTTATGTATTTTTTTCTGGGGATTTTACTGTTGCTGAAAAATACTGCTTCCTACTGTGTTATTATTTTTTTAACATCAATTTGGTTTGTATATTTATAACAGATTTACTGTATGTTTAGTCCAACAAGTCAAATTCCTGCTTCATTCTGTATTTCTTTCAAGGGTTTTGTTGGTTACTCGGGTCATTTGCAGTTTTTGTTGCGGTTATAGCTCTTCCTCTGTCTAACTGTACAGGAAAAGGATGTAGTGAACTGCTGGAATCCTGCGTTCGTCTCAGTGCAGATCAGTCTAGACTTCACGTTTGGTTGGATTGGAACTCGATATAATACAAAAAAAGGTAATCCTCAAAATCATTAGTTCATGAGCATAGCCTAGCCACCAACATTTATTTTGTATGTCGCCTCCATGAAAAATTAGATCTGAGGAGCTGAGTGTGGATGTTGGTTTATGAAAGGTTTTCACTACCTCAACCGGTTTTGGACATGCAATATTGAAATTTGCATCAAAGGTTCGAGGATCAAAGTCAACTTTATCTTCCAGTGCCTCTGAGGAGTTACACAGATCTCAAAGTTTTCGTATTACATGCTTTGAGTTAGCAAGTGCAAGGTGCAGTTGTAGATAACCTTCATTCAGTGCCAGATTACTTGTCAAACATCATTTATATTAGAGTTAATGTGACCCACGATATATTTCACATTTGTTCACGTTCACTACAGTACTTTTTTTGTGCCAATACCAGCTAAATGATAAACATCCATGCCGTAAAATTGTTTGCCGGCAACAGCAGCTCATCAGTAATCTGGTTGTGTTGCTCTCACTGTGGTTCAACATGTTTACAGTTGTGCTGTGTGTGAATTTAGAAAACACTGTGGCCAATCGTACACCTGTACATCATGTAGCTTGAAGGGAAATATTTCTGTCACTGTTCCCAGATTGAATTTTGCCATGAAATTGATTTGCTCGAGTATGCTCCTAATTTCCTTATTTTCGAGCCTTGTATAACTTTTTTAATTTTATGTACAGTGCTTTATTTACAAAGAATTTTATAATCTCACAGGTTGTATATTATTCAATGCATTTACTGTAGAATATTATCCATTTTAGTGTTGCACACTAAAATGTTTAGTGTTTGTCCTCTCTGCACTGACAGTGTGGTCATGCTGTTAAAGCACTGATATCTACTCAAGATCCCTGACTACTCTGATTATACTTGTGCGACGTCAGGAAACTTCTTTTTTTAACCATTTTAAACCAGGGCAATTTACAATCAATGCTAAATATTTCTTCCATCTTTCTCCTTGTAAAGACCTCCTAGGAATATATTTTAGCACTGTGAGTTAAGTTACTACTGAATAGCTAATTAGAGGCCAGGAAGGACCATTTGCTTTATTTTGTTACAAATAAATGTAAGTGTGATGTTAAGGGACAGGAGGCCTTGTCCAAATTATGTGTAATCCTACATGCAATGGAATGCCTTTTTTCTGTAGTCTTGTTACAACTTTTTATTATTTGTGCATATGCAAGTTGTTATCCATTGAGGCAGTTATAGGGAGGGGAGGAGAGGGGTTAAGGTGCCCCCTCAAACGCACAAACCCCAAAGCCAAGGCAAGTATACTGTGATCAATTGCTCCTCAGGAACTTGAACAGTTGTCTCTGGAAAAAAAATCCTTCCTTTGCATTTTCATTGTGAATAATGATAATAAATACTTATGTTTTTGAAGTGTGCATGTTGTTTTCTTTAATACACTACTTAAATTGTAATATTTCACTGTATGTTGTTATTGTATTTCTATATTTTAACAATTCTATGCAGTCTTGGTCTTTGCAACAAACTTTAAGCCCATTCTCTGCTAGAGGCAATTTTGTACAGTATTTTGATAAACTGGATCCATCCATGTTAAATTAACAATCAGAGCGCTACAAATAATAGTATAAATTAATATTACAAAATACCACTGCTGCTCATTTTCGAAAAGCAAAACAGCTTAGGTTTATTTATTCGTTTAAATTTAGTTATGACAGCCACTAGATGGCACCATTGCGGTGCCACTACTTCAAAACTTGCAAAAAAGGATTAAATGTTTACCCTGCTTGAAAATTCCCTGCATTTTTCTTATGCCAGTTGAGTTATAATCTTGGAGGCGTATTGCTTCACTTGAAGAAAAAAAATCTACTCTGTTTTTCTGAATTAATGAGTTAATTTTTCATGAGAAAAAAAATTGCTGTTTTTCTGAATTAATGAGTTAATTTTTCATGAGAATAAATGTTTTTCTGAATTAATGAGTTAATTTTTCATGAGAAAATATTTTTTCTCTGTTTTTCTGAATTAATTAGTTAATTTTTCGTGAGAAAAAAAGTTTTTGCAAAAAAAAAATTCCATGAAAAATTAACTCGTTAATTCAGAAAAACAGAGCAAAAAAAATGTTCTCATGAAAAATTAACTCATTAATTCAGAAAAACAGAGCAAAAAAAATTTTCTCATGAAAAATTAACTCATTAATTCAGAAAAACAGTGCAATTTTTTTTTCTCATGAAAAATTAACTCGTTAATTCAGAAAAACAGAGTAGATTTTTTTTTCTTCAAGTGAATGTAATACGCCTCCGTAATATTCTCTCCAGTTTGCATTTACAGAATCTTCCCAACACCTGGGGCTCGTTCTTCGTGCTGCTTAAAACATCCGAGATCAAATGAGACATCTAAGATGATAGCATCGTGCTAATCATGATCCGGCTACTTGGGTTCTTCGAACGGGATTTTTGGAATGGGTCAACATTCTAATTCTAAAAAAAAAAAAAAAAAAAAAAACACTTTTCGCTTACAATTATAAGGTTCTATCTGCCAAAACATTATTTGAACATTAAATTAAAAAAAAATAATGTACAATGTCTCAACATGTGTTAGAAAGTCAAATTTTATCCTTTCTATGACATTTATTTTTATTTTTTAGCACTTCCACGTATTTAGGACATTTCAAATTAAGCAAGGTAGGTCTAAATATTTTCCCCAGTGCATAATCTTCATTTTTGATACCAATTTGGTGGGTAATTAAACACATTATTGCAGAAATTATACTTTAATCTTTCTTTTGCTTAGACAGAAAGCAGCCACTAATACATCTGAGCAGGACTTTATTCCAGCTAAAGTGGGCCAGGTAAAATGGCTTTCTCTCTGGACCTCAATATATGGCTGAAATCACATGCAAACGTTAATATTGTAATTAAGACCCCATTAATTAAATTGTTAAATATTTGACCTATAAGCCTTAATATGGTAAAAATTAAGACTTTAAAAACTGCAAGAAAATCGACATGCTTCATGCTTACATAATTCATAAAGTTTAATCATCATTGAAAAATTATTCACTGACTATATAATTGTCAGTCTTTGTCTGCACCATTCTGTCTTCGTCATCTTCACTACACTTCCCAGCATCCTCTTGTCTCCACACCTGAACTCACTCCCTCAATCATCCACCTGTTCATCGTCCTGATAATCTGTGTCACCTGTCGTCACCTTGTTAGTGTTCATTTTGTATCTGTATTTAGTTCTCTCTGTTTCAGTCTGTGCTTGTCGGTTCTTGATTATGTTTCATGGATAGTGTGTAATCTTCTGCCAGTCTTCCTTGTACCTGAACCTGTTTGGAGTTTTTGAGTAAATGTTTTGTATTGGAGCTTTGTGTCAGCCTCAGCCTGTCTTCATTCCACACTACACCATGACAGAAGAACCGACCAAACATGGATTTCCCTGCAGTAAGACTAATGTGCCTTGAACAGGGAAAAAGCTCTCTTGAGGAACACCTGGAGGTTTTCCTGGATTTGGTACCTCAAACCAGTTTCCCAGATGACTGACTCTGCACGTTTCTACGTGTGGGACTGAACAACACTAGCGCAGTTGTCTGGGGAACCAGGGTCTTCACCGCCGTGGCCGCCTGAAGGGTCTTCACCATCCTGGCCACGCCCTCAGCCTGCTCCGCCCTGGCCACGCCCTCAGCCTGCTCTGTCCTGGCCACGCCCTCAGGCTGCTCCGCCCTGGTCCCGCCCTCATCCTGCTCCGCCCTGGTCACGACCTCAGCCTGCTCCGCCCTGGTCACGACCTCAGCCTGCTCCGCCCTGGTCACGACCTCAGCCTGCTCCGCTCTGGTCACGCCCTCAGCCTGCTCTGCCCTGGAGACTTCCTGCTCTAATTCAGGGGTTCTCATCTCCAGTTCTCGCTACCCACTGCTCTGCATATTGTGTATGTCTCCCTTATTTAACACACCTGATTCAGATCCTCAGCTCAACATAGTCTATCCTAACGAGCTGAGGATCTGAATCAGGTGTGTTAAGTAAGGGAGACATGCATAGTATGCAGAGCAGTGGGTCGCGAGGACTGGAGTTGAGAACCCCTGCTCTAATTCAGCCATGCCCTCGTCAGTCTCCAGGGCTGGAATTATAAAGTTCTATATGACATTTTTTCAAAATTGAGCTATTCACATATTCTTATTGTGTGACAACATTATTTACCTTATGTGATGTGTTTTTTTAAATTGTTCATTATGGGACTTGTTATTGAAAAAACAAAAAGGTTCTATCTACAAAGTTGAACTCTAACTTGGCTCTATAAGGTTCTATCTGCATGAGCCAATCAGCACTTCGAATGCACAGAAGAGGACCATTCAGAATCAACTTTATATGTCGGGTCGCCGGCTTTTTCCTTGAAGACAAGAAGAAACCCCATTAAGGCATAATAGCCTACTATATATTTACAGTAAATTGAATATTCACTAAATTATGTAGCCTGAAGTGGCTTAACTTTATATTTTGTCATTTTCTTTATAGTGTAGCCTATTGGTTATTATTATTAATGAGATTATTATTAATAATTATAATAGTTATTATGATCTGAATTATACAAATATGCAGTGAGTAAATTGAATATTTTACAAAACCATTCAACATGCAAGTATGTGTTTGTTTGAAAGTATGTGTTTGTGTGTGCGTGCGTGTTCGTGTGTGTACGTATGGGGGGAGTCAGACATTTTTTGTGATTATTGTCACGTATAGTGTGGAATGAAGACAGAGACTAACGCAAAGCTCCAATACAAAACATTTACTAAAAAAAATTAAACAGGTACAAGGAAGACTGGCAGAAGATTACACACTATCCATGAAACCTAATCAAGCACAGACTGAAACAGAGAGATCTAAATACAGATACAAAATTAACACTAACAAGGTGATGACAGGTGACCCAGATGATCAGGACGATGAACAGGTGGATGATTGAGGGAGTGAGTTCAGGTGTGGAGAAAAGAGGATGCTGGGAAGTGTAGTGAAGATGACGAAGACAGAATGGTCCAGACAAACACTGACAATTATATAGTCAGTGAATAATTTTTAAATGATTATTAAAATCTAGGCCCTATGAATTAATTTGCAGAAGCATGTTGATTTTCTTGCAGTTTTTAAAATCCTAAAATGTCTTAATTTTTACCATTTTAAGGCTTATAGGTCAAATATGTAACAATTTAATTAATGGGGTCTTAATTACAATATTAACGAGCATGTTATTTGAGCCATAAATTGAGGTCTAGAGAGAAAGCCATTTTACCTGGCCCACTTTAGCTGGAATAAAGTCCTGCTCAGATCCCACGTAGCATTTATGCCATTATAAATATCTCAATATCTCAGCTCTGGAAGGGTCTAGAGCCTCTATTTTTGCACTCAGGTCTAAGTCTCATGGCCCTCTATCACAATCCAGAGTTTTGAGAAGATTGGAGAAACTTAATTTTTCGCCCGAAAAAAAAAAAACAAAAAACAAAAGGGGTACCACTGTCGTTTTTTTTTTCGGGTCAAATTTTTGAGTTTCGATATCTCAGCTCTGGAAGGGTCTAGAGCCTCAATTTTTGCACTCAGGTTTAAGTCTCATGGCCCTCTATCAGAATCCAGAGTTTTGAGAAGATTGGAGAAACTTAATTTTTCGCCCGAAAAAAAAAAAACGAAAGGGGTACCACTGTCGTTTTTTTTTTCGGGTCGAATTTTTGAGTTTTGATATCTCAGCTCTGGAAGGGGCTAGAGCCTCCATTTTTGCACTCAGGTCTAAGTCTCATGGCCCTCTATCAGAATCCAGAGTTTTGAGAAGATTGGAGAAACTTAATTTTTCGCCCAAAAAAAAAAAACGAAAGGGGTACCACTGTCGTTTTTTTTTCGGGCCGAATTTTTGAGTTTCGATATCTCAGCTCTGGAAGGGGCTAGAGCCTCCATTTTTGCACTCAGGTCTAAGTCTCATGGCCCTCTATCAGAATCCAGAGTTTTGGGAAGATTGGAGAAACTTAATTTTTCGCCAAAAAAAAAAAAAACGTAAGGGGTACCACTGTCGTTTTTTTTTTCGGGCCGAATTTTTGAGTTTCCATATCTCAGCTCTGGAAGGGGCTAGAGCCTCCATTTTTGCACTCAGGTCTAAGTCTCATGGCCCTCTATCAGAATCCAGAGTTTTGGGAAGATTGGAGAAACTTAATTTTTCGCCCCAAAAAAAAAAAAACGTAAGGGGTACCACTGTCGTTTTTTTTTTCGGGCCGAATTTTTGAGTTTCCATATCTCAGCTCTGGAAGGGGCTAGAGCCTCCATTTTTGCACTCAGGTCTAAGTCTCATGGCCCTCTATCAGAATCCAGAGTTTTGGGAAGATTGGAGAAACTTAATTTTTCGCCCAAAAAAAAAAAACGTAAGGGGTACCACTGTCGTTTTTTTTTTCGGGCCGAATTTTTGAGTTTCGATATCTCAGCTCTGGAAGGGGCTAGAGCCTCCATTTTTGCACTCAGGTCTAAGTCTCATGGCCCTCTATCAGAATCCAGAGTTTTGGGAAGATTGGAGAAACTTAATTTTTCGCCCAAAAAAAAAAAACGTAAGGGGTACCACTGTCGTTTTTTTTTCGGGCCGAATTTTTGAGTTTCGATATCTCAGCTCTGGAAGGGGCTAGAGCCTCCATTTTTGCACTCAGGTCTAAGTCTCATGGCCCTCTATCAGAATCCAGAGTTTTGGGAAGATTGGAGAAACTTAATTTTTCGCCCAAAAAAAAAAACGTAAGGGGTACCACTGTCGTTTTTTTTTTCGGGCCGAATTTTTGAGTTTCGATATCTCAGCTCTGGAAGGGGCTAGAGCCTCCATTTTTGCACTCAGGTCTAAGTCTCATGGCCCTCTATCAGAATCCAGAGTTTTGGGAAGATTGGAGAAACTTAATTTTTCGCCCAAAAAAAAAAAACGTAAGGGGTACCACTGTCGTTTTTTTTTCGGGCCGAATTTTTGAGTTTCGATATCTCAGCTCTGGAAGGGGCTAGAGCCTCCATTTTTGCACTCAGGTCTAAGTCTCATGGCCCTCTATCAGAATCCAGAGTTTTGGGAAGATTGGAGAAACTTAATTTTTCGCCCAAAAAAAAAAAACGTAAGGGGTACCACTGTCGTTTTTTTTTCGGGCCGAATTTTTGAGTTTCGATATCTCAGCTCTGGAAGGGGCTAGAGCCTCCATTTTTGCACTCAGGTCTAAGTCTCATGGCCCTCTATCAGAATCCAGAGTTTTGGGAAGATTGGAGAAACTTAATTTTTCGCCCAAAAAAAAAAAACGTAAGGGGTACCACTGTCGTTTTTTTTTTCGGGCCGAATTTTTGAGTTTCGATATCTCAGCTCTGGAAGGGGCTAGAGCCTCCATTTTTGCACTCAGGTCTAAGTCTCATGGCCCTCTATCAGAATCCAGAGTTTTGGGAAGATTGGAGAAACTTAATTTTTCGCCCAAAAAAAAAAAACGTAAGGGGTACCACTGTCGTTTTTTTTTCGGGCCGAATTTTTGAGTTTCGATATCTCAGCTCTGGAAGGGGCTAGAGCCTCCATTTTTGCACTCAGGTCTAAGTCTCATGGCCCTCTATCAGAATCCAGAGTTTTGGGAAGATTGGAGAAACTTAATTTTTCGCCCAAAAAAAAAAACGTAAGGGGTACCACTGTCGTTTTTTTTTCGGGCCGAATTTTTGAGTTTCGATATCTCAGCTCTGGAAGGGGCTAGAGCCTCCATTTTTGCACTCAGGTCTAAGTCTCATGGCCCTCTATCAGAATCCAGAGTTTTGGGAAGATTGGAGAAACTTAATTTTTCGCCCAAAAAAAAAAACGTAAGGGGTACCACTGTCGTTTTTTTTTTCGGGCCGAATTTTTGAGTTTCGATATCTCAGCTCTGGAAGGGGCTAGAGCCTCCATTTTTGCACTCAGGTCTAAGTCTCATGGCCCTCTATCAGAATCCAGAGTTTTGGGAAGATTGGAGAAACTTAATTTTTCGCCCAAAAAAAAAAACGTAAGGGGTACCACTGTCGTTTTTTTTTCGGGCCGAATTTTTGAGTTTCGATATCTCAGCTCTGGAAGGGGCTAGAGCCTCCATTTTTGCACTCAGGTCTAAGTCTCATGGCCCTCTATCAGAATCCAGAGTTTTGGGAAGATTGGAGAAACTTAATTTTTCGCCCAAAAAAAAAAAACGTAAGGGGTACCACTGTCGTTTTTTTTTTCGGGCCGAATTTTTGAGTTTCGATATCTCAGCTCTGGAAGGGGCTAGAGCCTCCATTTTTGCACTCAGGTCTAAGTCTCATGGCCCTCTATCAGAATCCAGAGTTTTGGGAAGATTGGAGAAACTTAATTTTTCGCCCAAAAAAAAAAACGTAAGGGGTACCACTGTCGTTTTTTTTTCGGGCCGAATTTTTGAGTTTCGATATCTCAGCTCTGGAAGGGGCTAGAGCCTCCATTTTTGCACTCAGGTCTAAGTCTCATGGCCCTCTATCAGAATCCAGAGTTTTGGGAAGATTGGAGAAACTTAATTTTTCGCCCAAAAAAAAAAACGTAAGGGGTACCACTGTCGTTTTTTTTTTCGGGCCGAATTTTTGAGTTTCGATATCTCAGCTCTGGAAGGGGCTAGAGCCTCCATTTTTGCACTCAGGTCTAAGTCTCATGGCCCTCTATCAGAATCCAGAGTTTTGGGAAGATTGGAGAAACTTAATTTTTCGCCCAAAAAAAAAAAACGTAAGGGGTACCACTGTCGTTTTTTTTTCGGGCCGAATTTTTGAGTTTCGATATCTCAGCTCTGGAAGGGGCTAGAGCCTCCATTTTTGCACTCAGGTCTAAGTCTCATGGCCCTCTATCAGAATCCAGAGTTTTGGGAAGATTGGAGAAACTTAATTTTTCGCCCAAAAAAAAAAAACGTAAGGGGTACCACTGTCGTTTTTTTTTCGGGCCGAATTTTTGAGTTTCGATATCTCAGCTCTGGAAGGGGCTAGAGCCTCCATTTTTGCACTCAGGTCTAAGTCTCATGGCCCTCTATCAGAATCCAGAGTTTTGGGAAGATTGGAGAAACTTAATTTTTCGCCCAAAAAAAAAAAAACGTAAGGGGTACCACTGTCGTTTTTTTTTCGGGCCGAATTTTTGAGTTTCGATATCTCAGCTCTGGAAGGGGCTAGAGCCTCCATTTTTGCACTCAGGTCTAAGTCTCATGGCCCTCTATCAGAATCCAGAGTTTTGGGAAGATTGGAGAAACTTAATTTTTCGCCCAAAAAAAAAAAACGTAAGGGGTACCACTGTCGTTTTTTTTTCGGGCCGAATTTTTGAGTTTCGATATCTCAGCTCTGGAAGGGGCTAGAGCCTCCATTTTTGCACTCAGGTCTAAGTCTCATGGCCCTCTATCAGAATCCAGAGTTTTGGGAAGATTGGAGAAACTTAATTTTTCGCCCAAAAAAAAAAACGTAAGGGGTACCACTGTCGTTTTTTTTTCGGGCCGAATTTTTGAGTTTCGATATCTCAGCTCTGGAAGGGGCTAGAGCCTCCATTTTTGCACTCAGGTCTAAGTCTCATGGCCCTCTATCAGAATCCAGAGTTTTGGGAAGATTGGAGAAACTTAATTTTTCGCCCAAAAAAAAAAAACGTAAGGGGTACCACTGTCGTTTTTTTTTTCGGGCCGAATTTTTGAGTTTCGATATCTCAGCTCTGGAAGGGGCTAGAGCCTCCATTTTTGCACTCAGGTCTAAGTCTCATGGCCCTCTATCAGAATCCAGAGTTTTGGGAAGATTGGAGAAACTTAATTTTTCGCCCAAAAAAAAAAAACGTAAGGGGTACCACTGTCGTTTTTTTTTCGGGCCGAATTTTTGAGTTTCGATATCTCAGCTCTGGAAGGGGCTAGAGCCTCCATTTTTGCACTCAGGTCTAAGTCTCATGGCCCTCTATCAGAATCCAGAGTTTTGGGAAGATTGGAGAAACTTAATTTTTCGCCCAAAAAAAAAAACGTAAGGGGTACCACTGTCGTTTTTTTTTTCGGGCCGAATTTTTGAGTTTCGATATCTCAGCTCTGGAAGGGGCTAGAGCCTCCATTTTTGCACTCAGGTCTAAGTCTCATGGCCCTCTATCAGAATCCAGAGTTTTGGGAAGATTGGAGAAACTTAATTTTTCGCCCAAAAAAAAAAAACGTAAGGGGTACCACTGTCGTTTTTTTTTCGGGCCGAATTTTTGAGTTTCGATATCTCAGCTCTGGAAGGGGCTAGAGCCTCCATTTTTGCACTCAGGTCTAAGTCTCATGGCCCTCTATCAGAATCCAGAGTTTTGGGAAGATTGGAGAAACTTAATTTTTCGCCCAAAAAAAAAAACGTAAGGGGTACCACTGTCGTTTTTTTTTCGGGCCGAATTTTTGAGTTTCGATATCTCAGCTCTGGAAGGGGCTAGAGCCTCCAT
Organism: Pimephales promelas; assembly: GCF_016745375.1. Next base: position 610,174 of record NW_024121187.1, read on the forward strand.
TTTTGCACTCAGGTCTAAGTCTCATGGCCCTCTATCAGAATCCAGAGTTTTGGAAGATTGGAGAAACTTAATTTTTCGCCCAAAAAAAAAAAACGTAAGGGGTACCACTGTCGTTTTTTTTTCGGGCCGAATTTTTGAGTTTCGATATCTCAGCTCTGGAAGGGGCTAGAGCCTCCATTTTTGCACTCAGGTCTAAGTCTCATGGCCCTCTATCAGAATCCAGAGTTTTGGGAAGATTGGAGAAACTTAATTTTTCGCCCAAAAAAAAAAAACGTAAGGGGTACCACTGTCGTTTTTTTTTTCGGGCCGAATTTTTGAGTTTCGATATCTCAGCTCTGGAAGGGGCTAGAGCCTCCATTTTTGCACTCAGGTCTAAGTCTCATGGCCCTCTATCAGAATCCAGAGTTTTGGGAAGATTGGAGAAACTTAATTTTTCGCCCAAAAAAAAAACGTAAGGGGTACCACTGTCGTTTTTTTTTCGGGCCGAATTTTTGAGTTTCGATATCTCAGCTCTGGAAGGGGCTAGAGCCTCCATTTTTGCACTCAGGTCTAAGTCTCATGGCCCTCTATCAGAATCCAGAGTTTTGGGAAGATTGGAGAAACTTAATTTTTCGCCCAAAAAAAAAAACGTAAGGGGTACCACTGTCGTTTTTTTTTTCGGGCCGAATTTTTGAGTTTCGATATCTCAGCTCTGGAAGGGGCTAGAGCCTCCATTTTTGCACTCAGGTCTAAGTCTCATGGCCCTCTATCAGAATCCAGAGTTTTGGGAAGATTGGAGAAACTTAATTTTTCGCCCAAAAAAAAAAAACGTAAGGGGTACCACTGTCGTTTTTTTTTCGGGCCGAATTTTTGAGTTTCGATATCTCAGCTCTGGAAGGGGCTAGAGCCTCCATTTTTGCACTCAGGTCTAAGTCTCATGGCCCTCTATCAGAATCCAGAGTTTTGGGAAGATTGGAGAAACTTAATTTTTCGCCCCAAAAAAAAACGTAAGGGGTACCACTGTCGTTTTTTTTTTCGGGCCGAATTTTTGAGTTTCGATATCTCAGCTCTGGAAGGGGCTAGAGCCTCCATTTTTGCACTCAGGTCTAAGTCTCATGGCCCTCTATCAGAATCCAGAGTTTTGGGAAGATTGGAGAAACTTAATTTTTCGCCCAAAAAAAAAAAAACGTAAGGGGTACCACTGTCGTTTTTTTTTTCGGGCCGAATTTTTGAGTTTCGATATCTCAGCTCTGGAAGGGGCTAGAGCCTCCATTTTTGCACTCAGGTCTAAGTCTCATGGCCCTCTATCAGAATCCAGAGTTTTGGGAAGATTGGAGAAACTTAATTTTTCGCCCAAAAAAAAAAAACGTAAGGGGTACCACTGTCGTTTTTTTTTCGGGCCGAATTTTTGAGTTTCGATATCTCAGCTCTGGAAGGGGCTAGAGCCTCCATTTTTGCACTCAGGTCTAAGTCTCATGGCCCTCTATCAGAATCCAGAGTTTTGGGAAGATTGGAGAAACTTAATTTTTCGCCCAAAAAAAAAAAACGTAAGGGGTACCACTGTCGTTTTTTTTTCGGGCCGAATTTTTGAGTTTCGATATCTCAGCTCTGGAAGGGGCTAGAGCCTCCATTTTTGCACTCAGGTCTAAGTCTCATGGCCCTCTATCAGAATCCAGAGTTTTGGGAAGATTGGAGAAACTTAATTTTTCGCCCAAAAAAAAAAACGTAAGGGGTACCACTGTCGTTTTTTTTTCGGGCCGAATTTTTGAGTTTCGATATCTCAGCTCTGGAAGGGGCTAGAGCCTCCATTTTTGCACTCAGGTCTAAGTCTCATGGCCCTCTATCAGAATCCAGAGTTTTGGGAAGATTGGAGAAACTTAATTTTTCGCCCAAAAAAAAACGTAAGGGGTACCACTGTCGTTTTTTTTTCGGGCCGAATTTTTGAGTTTCGATATCTCAGCTCTGGAAGGGGCTAGAGCCTCCATTTTTGCACTCAGGTCTAAGTCTCATGGCCCTCTATCAGAATCCAGAGTTTTGGGAAGATTGGAGAAACTTAATTTTTCGCCCAAAAAAAAAAAACGTAAGGGGTACCACTGTCGTTTTTTTTTCGGGCCGAATTTTTGAGTTTCGATATCTCAGCTCTGGAAGGGGCTAGAGCCTCCATTTTTGCACTCAGGTCTAAGTCTCATGGCCCTCTATCAGAATCCAGAGTTTTGGGAAGATTGGAGAAACTTAATTTTTCGCCCAAAAAAAAAAAACGTAAGGGGTACCACTGTCGTTTTTTTTTCGGGCCGAATTTTTGAGTTTCGATATCTCAGCTCTGGAAGGGGCTAGAGCCTCCATTTTTGCACTCAGGTCTAAGTCTCATGGCCCTCTATCAGAATCCAGAGTTTTGGAAGATTGGAGAAACTTAATTTTTCGCCCAAAAAAAAAAAAACGTAAGGGGTACCACTGTCGTTTTTTTTTCGGGCCGAATTTTTGAGTTTCGATATCTCAGCTCTGGAAGGGGCTAGAGCCTCCATTTTTGCACTCAGGTCTAAGTCTCATGGCCCTCTATCAGAATCCAGAGTTTTGGGAAGATTGGAGAAACTTAATTTTTCGCCCAAAAAAAAAAACGTAAGGGGTACCACTGTCGTTTTTTTTTCGGGCCGAATTTTTGAGTTTCGATATCTCAGCTCTGGAAGGGGCTAGAGCCTCCATTTTTGCACTCAGGTCTAAGTCTCATGGCCCTCTATCAGAATCCAGAGTTTTGGGAAGATTGGAGAAACTTAATTTTTCGCCCAAAAAAAAAAAACGTAAGGGGTACCACTGTCGTTTTTTTTTCGGGCCGAATTTTTGAGTTTCGATATCTCAGCTCTGGAAGGGGCTAGAGCCTCCATTTTTGCACTCAGGTCTAAGTCTCATGGCCCTCTATCAGAATCCAGAGTTTTGGGAAGATTGGAGAAACTTAATTTTTCGCCCAAAAAAAAAAAACGTAAGGGGTACCACTGTCGTTTTTTTTTCGGGCCGAATTTTTGAGTTTCGATATCTCAGCTCTGGAAGGGGCTAGAGCCTCCATTTTTGCACTCAGGTCTAAGTCTCATGGCCCTCTATCAGAATCCAGAGTTTTGGGAAGATTGGAGAAACTTAATTTTTCGCCCAAAAAAAAAAAAACGTAAGGGGTACCACTGTCGTTTTTTTTTCGGGCCGAATTTTTGAGTTTCGATATCTCAGCTCTGGAAGGGGCTAGAGCCTCCATTTTTGCACTCAGGTCTAAGTCTCATGGCCCTCTATCAGAATCCAGAGTTTTGGGAAGATTGGAGAAACTTAATTTTTCGCCCAAAAAAAAAAAAACGTAAGGGGTACCACTGTCGTTTTTTTTTTCGGGCCGAATTTTTGAGTTTCGATATCTCAGCTCTGGAAGGGGCTAGAGCCTCCATTTTTGCACTCAGGTCTAAGTCTCATGGCCCTCTATCAGAATCCAGAGTTTTGAGAAGATTGGAGAAACTTATTTTTTCGCCAAAAAAAAAAAAACGTAAGGGGTACCACTGTCGTTTTTTTTTGGGGCCGAATTTTTGAGTTTCGATATCTCAGCTCTGGAAGGGGCTAGAGCCTCCATTTTTGCACTCAGGTCTAAGTCTCATGGCCCTCTATCAGAATCCAGAGTTTTGGGAAGATTGGAGAAACTTAATTTTTCCCCCAAAAAAAAAAAACGTAAGGGGTACCACTGTCGTTTTTTTTTCGGGCCGAATTTTTGAGTTTCGATATCTCAGCTCTGGAAGGGGCTAGAGCCTCCATTTTTGCACTCAGGTCTAAGTCTCATGGCCCTCTATCAGAATCCAGAGTTTTGAGAAGATTGGGGAAACTTAATTTTTCGCCCCCCAAAAAAAAACGTAAGGGGTACCACTGTCGTTTTTTTTTTCGGGCCGAATTTTTGAGTTTCCATATCTCAGCTCTGGAAGGGGCTAGAGCCTCCATTTTTGCACTCAGGTCTAAGTCTCATGGCCCTCTATCAGAATCCAGAGTTTTGGGAAGATTGGAGAAACTTAATTTTTCGCCCCCCAAAAAAAAACGTAAGGGGTAACACTGTCGTTTTTTTTTCGGGCCGAATTTTTGAGTTTCCATATCTCAGCTCTGGAAGGGTCTAGAGCCTCCATTTTTGCACTCAGGTCTAAGTCTCATGGCCCTCTATCAGAATCCAGAGTTTTGGGAAGATTGGAGAAACTTAATTTTTCGCCCAAAAAAAAAAAAAACGTAAGGGGTACTAGGGTTGCAACGGTATGAGATTTTCACGGTATGATAATCGTCTCAGAAAATATCACGGTTTCACGGTATACGATATTAAAACTATCATTATTATAATCAGCATCAGCTACAATGGCCCTTAAATGAATAAAAACAGATATTGTTTTTGGTTGAACATGGTTTATTGTAACAAAGGTTTTTTCAATAGAGTCTTTATGAAATGTATATTTATTTCCTCAGAAATTCTGGGTTGTCTGAAATAACTGATCTGGATTCTGTGATTGAATACAAAATGTATTTTTGAGAATGCAATCAGATAAAATGTAACAACTTTAGTTTGTCTACACAGAGAAGTTTAATAAATTAAAACATGGACAAAAAAACTATACACAATAGTAATATATTTTAATCATAGGCTAAACCAAACTTTTTTTTCTAGGTTGTAGGGGAGAGCGGGGCACAACCTAACGCTTTTTGCTTTTGGCTCAATTAATTAAAAAATAATTAGGTTAGATTAATACTTTTTTTACACAAGCAACATGCACATCTCTGCTACAAATGAACACTTAAAGTTTTTTTCTAGGACCTACCATTTTCGTACAGTTGGACTGAAAGTGACAGAAGTGCAAATGTTACAACTTACCCCATATGCGGGGTTAATTGTAACAGAGAGAGGGGTTAGTTGTAACACTTGTGTGTAACACACATAATTCAGTACTATTTTATTTGTATAGTTTGATATTGTTTGTGCATCTGTATAGACAGATATCCATACATATCCCTCATCCAATCATCCTTCTATTATGGATCAATATCATGGATAGAGACATAGAAAAGGGCTGCATAGTTTTGCAATAAATAATAATAAATAAAATTATAAATATTGTAATTGCAATTAAATGAGATTTGTGTGTGGCAGCTGCATGATGTACAATTATTATTATTATTATTAATAATAACAGTAATGATAATACAAATTAGCTTAAAATAAAAATTTAAAGGGTTTATTGCATTAATAACAGGCCATATTTTTAATAAATAAACAAGTTATCATTCATAGAACACTAAATTTTAAACATTTTAAATCCCAACATTGTTTGTGAACGTCTAACAAAGTTAAATGTATACTCAAACCTGAAAAGTTGTGTGGCTCCGTTTTCATTTGATTATCATTGTACACTTGGAGGCTTGTACCACTCTGTTAGAATTAACCCCGCTGTGTATTACATATTTTAGCTAACAGTCGCTAGGAATTGCTGACATGTTTCAAAACGGTGCTGTGTTTGAGCCAACAAGACGGTGATTAAGGCAATATAAAGTTAGATTTGGAAACGTATACACCCAACTCAGAAACCGAAAAAAAACCTATGATGAAAAAAATTACTTTCATGGTGTCAAAACACTCTTTGTCCAGTATCTTCACGAAATATAATCAAACTTTCCGCAAATTCGCGGAGACCGCGTCTTCTGGCAGCAAGAGAAAAATAGCGGAAACGGCCGGCTTGATCCTGACGAACTATGTAAACGGTCCGTGTTACATTTAACCCCGCGTTAAACACC
>NW_024121187.1:635256-652807 GCF_016745375.1 Pimephales promelas
CACGCCAGAGGCGCCCACATTTCACTTCAGCTCGGAGCTAGTTGCTGCGGGAGAGAACAGCTGCTGCAGCGACATGACCGATTCATCTAGCTCTTCAGGGCAGAGCGACGACTCCGAATCCACCGGGAACGCACAGAGCGAGCAGTCGCCTCTAGATGTCGACGAAAATGGACTTACGAGATCCTAAGCTTTAGTGACGCGGACAATGAGGACTGTTCTGTCAGGGAGCGTAACCACAACTGCGCTACTCAGCAGAAAAAGAAGCGGGCGATGGGCTACGGCATCTTCAGCGCGGCGGACGACAAGCTCAGCACGTCGCAAACGGACAACAGCCGCACGGCCATGTCTGAGCTCTTAGACGAGAACGCAAATCAAGGTATCGCTCTATTTCACAATGGCTCTGTTCCTCACACGCCCTCGCCATCCATCGATCACTCCGCCACTACATGGACCTGAGCCTGTCGTCCGAGTCGGACCTGGAGTTCTTCGACGGCTTTCCTTGTCTGGGACCGAGCTCGCTGTACAACTCCCTGAAGGAGTACGAGCACATGGACAACTTCTTTCAGTTCCAGTTGCCTACTTGCCCTAGCCTTCCGCAGGCAGCCGACCCGGGAACTTGTCTCCTGGAGTCTCTGATCGGCTTGTCAGATTCTGTCCCAGAACCTCCGGCCACCTTCACGGACAATCAAATGCTAGAAGACGCCATGAAGCTGTCGGTAATGGAGTCTGTAAAAGTCTAACGGGGGCTCTTGTAAATCACTGTACAAATGAACTATGGGATTGTAAATGAATGCCATTTTGTTTTGTTTTTCTTTATTTTATGAATCCAGGATATCAATATTTGCATTATCTGCCTTTATGATGTTAGCGAAGCATTAAGTTATTATAACAATCTTTATTATCATTATTGCCATCACAGTGGCAGCTAACATTTCAGTTCAAAAACAAGTCTGGCCGACTGATTTTTTGAATACTTGTACAAATGTCCAGGAAGGTGAAGAACTTCTCACCCACATTGGTGGTATTAGCATCAACATTTACCATTATTATTATTGCTAAGGTTATTTATATGAAATGAGAAGGGGCACCAATGGGAGTCATAATGCTGATTATGTATCTCAGGGACTTTTTCTAGCTTTCAGAAGCAATGCATTTTGACCATCGCTGTTGTTATTTGGCATTTTTTTTCTGAGAATTTCCACCTAACAAACAGCATTTAAACGGCCTCTTTTGGAGGGCCGTCGCTTTTTCGACTTGAGATGGTGGTCTGTACCTTTGTTTTGCAAAGCTAGAGGAAGGACTCCTGTTCCACAAAACGGTACACAAATCCCCAGAGGCTCCTCAGTTAGCACTTTATCTGTGAAAAAAAAAAAAAAGAACCAATCAGAGAGCAGATGGGTCGGTCTCACGCCTGCCCCGCTGTCTCTGAGTCTAAGATTGTTTTCATGCCATTTTATGGTGTTGGATCATCAGCACAAGGTGGAGAAAAGTGAGCGATTTCCTTTTAATTTATTTTATACGCCACAGATATCGCATGATATCTGTTGACCATTATTTCGAATGGCTTTTATTTATTCTTACCGAGTTATTTATTTAGTTTTTCTCCGAATGCCAGCTGAATATTATCTGAGCCACACTGTGCTCTGGAGAAGTGGAAATAATGCAACTTGTTCACGTTCCCCACCTACATTAACCTGTGTGAAGCACATCTTTATGTTTCAGCTGTGGAGGAAGGGCACCAACTGCAAAGTATTTAATAATCTATTCTATTACTATGAAGTAACACTTTCAGTTAAATTATTTCACCTTTAGCATTTCAGCATTAGGACTATTTAGTATTTATTCATGGTTTGGGCAATAAAGAGAACAATGTATTTAACAAAAGAAAGGTTTAGTGTTTGTGCCTGTTAACACGAGGAGCCGCTGTTTCATGTCTAATGAACTTATATTATATATAACCTACCTATTGATTAAAAATCAGATTTTCCGGCCTGTAATGTGACCGCCGATAACGTTGCCTATTATATAGAGAATTAACATTTTGTAACTATGTAGATTTCAGAGAATTCTAATCTGTTTATTGACAAATTATTTTATTAAGAAATGAAATCCACATTGTTCTTCAAATATTGAAACATTTGTAATATATAAATAGAGCTAAATCTATGCTTGAAAAAAAACAACAACGAAGTATTCTGGACAGGCATAAAGTAGGTGTTTACTCCGATGTAACTACCTAAACTAATTTACCAAGCTCCATTTGATTGTACTCTGACGGTTTGGTTGAACCCAAACGACAACACTAATTGTGGGTATAAATTTAGTAGTTTCAAAAATGTTTTGTTGATAAAACCTGCATATATTATGCACTATCATATTATGCAAATTTGTGTTGCCCATATCGTTTCCACTTCACAGTGAAGACGTTTAAGTTTGTATGTTTCTGATGAGCGTTGAGGAAATGAATTGATGTACATATCTGACCATCTAGATTTCAAACTGTCGGCACATCATTATTTGACCCGACAGGAGGATTGCATGCAAGACCCATTCATTTGTCTCAGTACTACATGCTTTTAGAGCAAAATGCACAATCAGAAATGTACTTGCTTTATTTTTTGCCTTCACGTGCCTGCTGTTCTTAAAGCTGATTAGGATGTGGCACAGCTTCATTCGAGTCCAGCTTACTATTCCCTTGTAAAGATCTATCACCTCATCGCAATGAAATGGAAATGATTGGTATTTATTAGTCATGGTTGATGTATGTTTTGATCTCTGATGGTTTTCAAAGTGTTTCTTACTTCTGCCTTTTGTTGTATATATTTTCTGCTTCAGTGAAACTAAAGACAAAAACCAAGCAGTTCTTTTATATTATATATTTTCACGCTTAACAGTTTAAAGCTATTCATTTCATTCATTCAAGTCATTTGACAGTAGTTTGTCCCTACAAAATAAAAGTCCAGCTTTTTCTTACAACTGCCATTGTTTGTCATCGTTTGTGCATGTGTGAAAATATTCTAATTGTTTATATATATATATATATATATATATATATGAACACAGATACCTATTATTTTAAAATAGTTTAAATAAGTTGAGTAAAATCCCTTAATGGTTAATCTAGGAATTTTTGCAAACAAATAAATAACAAATGGTAACACTTTATCTTTGTCAACATTAGTTAACTACATTAATCAACATGAACTACACTGAAAAACACTTAAAAGCCATTTTAATAGCTGACCTGAGTTAACATGAACTAACAATGCAATATTGTATTTTTATTAACAAACGTTAACGAAGATTTACAAATGTATTGTTACTCTTTCTATGCTCTTTCTATCTAGGATACCAGAGATAGACTGTGGCATATTACAGGCTAAGAAAATATTGATTTAGTAAAGTAACAGTCCAAATGGAAATCATCATATAGTTCACAACTAAAATCCCAAGATATCGGGACGAGGGGAAAGCTACTAGCTAGCCTACCAGTGATTAAAAAAATGATGTCCATGAAAAGATACAGAATCAATTTGATTAAAATAAGATTAAATCAGTACGATTCGTGCATTAAATAATGTGTAATCAATCATTAGCTTATAATATATAGGAGAGTGTTTGATTTTTTTGTCGGCCATGTCTGAGGTGTCATTGTGTGAATTTCCAGTAGGGGGAGACCTGGGGCCTCATTTATAAAACTTTGCGTAGGATTTGCGTCAGAAGTGGCGTACAAATGAAACATAGGACGTGCGTACGCACAGATTCGGATTTATAAAACCGCGCGCACGCACATCCTACGCATTTTTCCCTTATCACAATCAATATGTAGCGCAGCTTTTGCGGCTTCATGTCACGCCCATATTGCCCATAAATAGTCCGTGAAACGCCCAGAAGTTAATATTCATCGATTGTGAATCATGTTAAACACAGAAAGGAAATAATAAAAACGTAACTTCACTCAATGTGAAGTAGTTATCGTTGTCGAGGTGGAAAAGAGGAGAAAAATGTTGTTTGGAGGGCAGAGTGTGGGCGCCTTACTATGGAAGCCCGTTTCCGCCACAGTTGAGTAAAAAAATATAATTCTGTAAGTCATAATAGAAACTTTCTCATAATTATGACTTAGTTTCTCATTATATTGAGAAAGTTTCTCATAATAATGAGAAACCTTCTCGTAATAATGACTTAACATCTCATAATAATGAGAAACTTTGTCGTAATAATGACTTAACATCTCATAATAATGAGAAACTTTCTCGTAATAATGACTTAACATCTCGCACTTCTGCGCATGCGCAGAGCAGCGGAGCAGAAGGGAGTGGCACGCTAGCGACATCCGCTGGTTAAAGCCGTGTAAATGCATCACAGAAACGCATCACACAAACATATGGCACGCTCTGCTAAACAGTTGTTTTCATTAACGTCAGTGTGGTCTACGGAGTGCAATCTGTAGTATTAAATAACATAAATAAATGAAAATTGTCCATGCACGAAAAAGTGAAAGTGGAATGCAGAAGCAGGACGGTAACCATGGTAAAGAAGGACGCCTGCTTGAGCACACCGATGGAAATTGTGTTACAAAACTATCTGATTAAAGTCGGAATATTACATTTATTCAATAAGTTTAAGTGTAACATCTGCATAGAATATATGGATATATGTGTTAATAACATATATATTTTTTTAGCGTCTTGGATATTTGATGTGCAGGTGGAATATTTCAATGAAATCACCTTTAAGATGTTTATGTCTTGAGACATTTGCGCATAAGTGGGCAGTGAAATGGGGGGAAACGCAAGGTCTTGAGACGTGTTTCTAAATGCTGAACTTCTTTTAATACCCGTTTGGAAAGGTGTGCTGTCTTATCATTCCTCCATATTTGAAATCCTTTGATCACCCTTATGTGTTGCTGCTTACTCACAAATTACGAATGAATATTACAAATAAATTAAAGACTATCTAGTATAAAAGCCATCTCATATACTGATAATTTATTAATGTAATTCACTGCGGAATGTGTCATGTTTAATATGATGCATTTACATGGCTTTGACCAGCGGATGTCGCTAGCGTGCCACTCCCTTCTGCTCCGCGCATGCGTAGAAGTGCGAGATGTTAAGTCATCATTACGAGAAAGTTTCTCATTATTACGAGAAAGTTTCTCATTATTATGAGATGTTAAGTCATTATTACGACAAAGTTTCTCATTATTATGAGATGTTAAGTCATTATTACGAGAAGGTTTCTCATTATTATGAGAAACTTTCTCAATATAATGAGAAACTAAGTCATAATTATGAGAAAGTTTCTATTATGACTTACAGAATTATATTTTTTTACTCAACTGTGGCGGAAACGGGCTTCCATAGGAAACGGGCTTCCATACCTTACTAATGCCAAAAAGGCACTTGAGTGGCAAAAGTTTGCAGACGCCATAAATGCTGTAGCCTCACAACCATGCTCACAACCTCGGACTGTGGCCGAAATAAAAAAGAAATGGTCGGACATCAAAGTCGAGGCAAAAAAGCGTCTAGTCATTAATTCAATTATGGTATGGTATGGTATGGTATATACTTTATTGTCCCAATGGGAAATTTGTCTTGGGCTCACAATTACAACCACTGCACCAGACAATTAAAACAAACACAATTCATAAAAAAACAAAGAAATACACATTTAAAAACAAGTAGTTAGCCTCACAAATACTGTGTACATTGGAGAGAACTTGCCACTGAACAATGGAAGAGTGTTTGGCATCCCCTCATTCTGCACTGTAAAATGATTGGCATGACATCATTCTCTACATTAGAACGTGAGGCATCATGCAACTCTACTACACTTAAAGTAATTATTATTTCTGCTTGGTATTATTTATTAACTTATTAACTTAATTAGAGAGGTGGCCAAGAGTTGGGAATCCAGAGTTTTGAGAAGATTGGAGAAACGTAATTTTTTGAAAAAAAAAAAAAAAAAAAAACGAAAGGGGTACCACTGTCGTTTTTTTTTCGGGCCGAATTTTTGAGTTTCGATATCTCAGCTCTGGAAGGGGCTAGAGCCTCCATTTTTGCACTCAGGTCTAAGTCTCATGGCCCTCTATCAGAATCCAGAGTTTTGGGAAGATTGGAGAAACTTAATTTTTCGCCCGAAAAAAAAAAAACGTAAGGGGTACCACTGTCGTTTTTTTTTTCGGGCCGAATTTTTGAGTTTCGATATCTCAGCTCTGGAAGGGGCTAGAGCCTCCATTTTTGCACTCAGGTCTAAGTCTCATGGCCCTCTATCAGAATCCAGAGTTTTGGGAAGATTGGAGAAACTTAATTTTTCGCCCAAAAAAAAAAAACGTAAGGGGTACCACTGTCGTTTTTTTTTCGGGCCGAATTTTTGAGTTTCGATATCTCAGCTCTGGAAGGGGCTAGAGCCTCCATTTTTGCACTCAGGTCTAAGTCTCATGGCCCTCTATCAGAATCCAGAGTTTTGGGAAGATTGGAGAAACTTAATTTTTCGCCCAAAAAAAAAAACGTAAGGGGTACCACTGTCGTTTTTTTTTCGGGCCGAATTTTTGAGTTTCGATATCTCAGCTCTGGAAGGGGCTAGAGCCTCCATTTTTGCACTCAGGTCTAAGTCTCATGGCCCTCTATCAGAATCCAGAGTTTTGAGAAGATTGGAGAAACTTAATTTTTCGCCCAAAAAAAAAAACGTAAGGGGTACCACTGTCGTTTTTTTTTCGGGCCGAATTTTTGAGTTTCGATATCTCAGCTCTGGAAGGGGCTAGAGCCTCCATTTTTGCACTCAGGTCTAAGTCTCATGGCCCTCTATCAGAATCCAGAGTTTTGGGAAGATTGGAGAAACTTAATTTTTCGCCCAAAAAAAAAAAACGTAAGGGGTACCACTGTCGTTTTTTTTTCGGGCCGAATTTTTGAGTTTCGATATCTCAGCTCTGGAAGGGGCTAGAGCCTCCATTTTTGCACTCAGGTCTAAGTCTCATGGCCCTCTATCAGAATCCAGAGTTTTGGGAAGATTGGAGAAACTTAATTTTTCGCCCAAAAAAAAAAAACGTAAGGGGTACCACTGTCGTTTTTTTTTCGGGCCGAATTTTTGAGTTTCGATATCTCAGCTCTGGAAGGGGCTAGAGCCTCCATTTTTGCACTCAGGTCTAAGTCTCATGGCCCTCTATCAGAATCCAGAGTTTTGGGAAGATTGGAGAAACTTAATTTTTCGCCCAAAAAAAAAAACGTAAGGGGTACCACTGTCGTTTTTTTTTCGGGCCGAATTTTTGAGTTTCGATATCTCAGCTCTGGAAGGGGCTAGAGCCTCCATTTTTGCACTCAGGTCTAAGTCTCATGGCCCTCTATCAGAATCCAGAGTTTTGGGAAGATTGGAGAAACTTAATTTTTCGCCCAAAAAAAAAAAACGTAAGGGGTACCACTGTCGTTTTTTTTTCGGGCCGAATTTTTGAGTTTCGATATCTCAGCTCTGGAAGGGGCTAGAGCCTCCATTTTTGCACTCAGGTCTAAGTCTCATGGCCCTCTATCAGAATCCAGAGTTTTGGGAAGATTGGAGAAACTTAATTTTTCGCCCAAAAAAAAAAACGTAAGGGGTACCACTGTCGTTTTTTTTTCGGGCCGAATTTTTGAGTTTCGATATCTCAGCTCTGGAAGGGGCTAGAGCCTCCATTTTTGCACTCAGGTCTAAGTCTCATGGCCCTCTATCAGAATCCAGAGTTTTGGGAAGATTGGAGAAACTTAATTTTTCGCCCAAAAAAAAAAACGTAAGGGGTACCACTGTCGTTTTTTTTTTCGGGCCGAATTTTTGAGTTTCGATATCTCAGCTCTGGAAGGGGCTAGAGCCTCCATTTTTGCACTCAGGTCTAAGTCTCATGGCCCTCTATCAGAATCCAGAGTTTTGGGAAGATTGGAGAAACTTAATTTTTCGCCCAAAAAAAAAAACGTAAGGGGTACCACTGTCGTTTTTTTTTCGGGCCGAATTTTTGAGTTTCGATATCTCAGCTCTGGAAGGGGCTAGAGCCTCCATTTTTGCACTCAGGTCTAAGTCTCATGGCCCTCTATCAGAATCCAGAGTTTTGGGAAGATTGGAGAAACTTAATTTTTCGCCCAAAAAAAAAAAACGTAAGGGGTACCACTGTCGTTTTTTTTTCGGGCCGAATTTTTGAGTTTCGATATCTCAGCTCTGGAAGGGGCTAGAGCCTCCATTTTTGCACTCAGGTCTAAGTCTCATGGCCCTCTATCAGAATCCAGAGTTTTGGGAAGATTGGAGAAACTTAATTTTTCGCCCAAAAAAAAAAAACGTAAGGGGTACCACTGTCGTTTTTTTTTCGGGCCGAATTTTTGAGTTTCGATATCTCAGCTCTGGAAGGGGCTAGAGCCTCCATTTTTGCACTCAGGTCTAAGTCTCATGGCCCTCTATCAGAATCCAGAGTTTTGGGAAGATTGGAGAAACTTAATTTTTCGCCCAAAAAAAAAAACGTAAGGGGTACCACTGTCGTTTTTTTTTTCGGGCCGAATTTTTGAGTTTCGATATCTCAGCTCTGGAAGGGGCTAGAGCCTCCATTTTTGCACTCAGGTCTAAGTCTCATGGCCCTCTATCAGAATCCAGAGTTTTGGGAAGATTGGAGAAACTTAATTTTTCGCCCAAAAAAAAAAACGTAAGGGGTACCACTGTCGTTTTTTTTTCGGGCCGAATTTTTGAGTTTCGATATCTCAGCTCTGGAAGGGGCTAGAGCCTCCATTTTTGCACTCAGGTCTAAGTCTCATGGCCCTCTATCAGAATCCAGAGTTTTGGGAAGATTGGAGAAACTTAATTTTTCGCCCAAAAAAAAAAACGTAAGGGGTACCACTGTCGTTTTTTTTTCGGGCCGAATTTTTGAGTTTCGATATCTCAGCTCTGGAAGGGGCTAGAGCCTCCATTTTTGCACTCAGGTCTAAGTCTCATGGCCCTCTATCAGAATTTGGGAAGATTGGAGAAACTTAATTTTTCGCCCAAAAAAAAAAACGTAAGGGGTACCACTGTCGTTTTTTTTTTCGGGCCGAATTTTTGAGTTTCGATATCTCAGCTCTGGAAGGGGCTAGAGCCTCCATTTTTGCACTCAGGTCTAAGTCTCATGGCCCTCTATCAGAATTTGGGAAGATTGGAGAAACTTAATTTTTCGCCCAAAAAAAAAACGTAAGGGGTACCACTGTCGTTTTTTTTTCGGGCCGAATTTTTGAGTTTCGATATCTCAGCTCTGGAAGGGGCTAGAGCCTCCATTTTTGCACTCAGGTCTAAGTCTCATGGCCCTCTATCAGAATTTGGGAAGATTGGAGAAACTTAATTTTTCGCCCAAAAAAAAAAACGTAAGGGGTACCACTGTCGTTTTTTTTTTCGGGCCGAATTTTTGAGTTTCGATATCTCAGCTCTGGAAGGGGCTAGAGCCTCCATTTTTGCACTCAGGTCTAAGTCTCATGGCCCTCTATCAGAATTTGGGAAGATTGGAGAAACTTAATTTTTCGCCCCAAAAAAAAAACGTAAGGGGTACCACTGTCGTTTTTTTTTCGGGCCGAATTTTTGAGTTTCGATATCTCAGCTCTGGAAGGGGCTAGAGCCTCCATTTTTGCACTCAGGTCTAAGTCTCATGGCCCTCTATCAGAATTTGGGAAGATTGGAGAAACTTAATTTTTCGCCCAAAAAAAAAAACGTAAGGGGTACCACTGTCGTTTTTTTTTCGGGCCGAATTTTTGAGTTTCGATATCTCAGCTCTGGAAGGGGCTAGAGCCTCCATTTTTGCACTCAGGTCTAAGTCTCATGGCCCTCTATCAGAGATTTGGGAAGATTGGAGAAACTTAATTTTTCGCCCAAAAAAAAAAACGTAAGGGGTACCACTGTCGTTTTTTTTTCGGGCCGAATTTTTGAGTTTCGATATCTCAGCTCTGGAAGGGGCTAGAGCCTCCATTTTTGCACTCAGGTCTAAGTCTCATGGCCCTCTATCAGAATCCAGAGTTTTGGGAAGATTGGAGAAACTTAATTTTTCGCCCAAAAAAAAAAACGTAAGGGGTACCACTGTCGTTTTTTTTTCGGGCCGAATTTTTGAGTTTCGATATCTCAGCTCTGGAAGGGGCTAGAGCCTCCATTTTTGCACTCAGGTCTAAGTCTCATGGCCCTCTATCAGAATCCAGAGTTTTGGGAAGATTGGAGAAACTTAATTTTTCGCCCAAAAAAAAAAACGTAAGGGGTACCACTGTCGTTTTTTTTTCGGGCCGAATTTTTGAGTTTCGATATCTCAGCTCTGGAAGGGGCTAGAGCCTCCATTTTTGCACTCAGGTCTAAGTCTCATGGCCCTCTATCAGAATTTGGGAAGATTGGAGAAACTTAATTTTTCGCCCAAAAAAAAAAAACGTAAGGGGTACCACTGTCGTTTTTTTTTCGGGCCGAATTTTTGAGTTTCGATATCTCAGCTCTGGAAGGGGCTAGAGCCTCCATTTTTGCACTCAGGTCTAAGTCTCATGGCCCTCTATCAGAATCCAGATTTGGGAAGATTGGAGAAACTTAATTTTTCGCCCAAAAAAAAAAACGTAAGGGGTACCACTGTCGTTTTTTTTTTCGGGCCGAATTTTTGAGTTTCGATATCTCAGCTCTGGAAGGGGCTAGAGCCTCCATTTTTGCACTCAGGTCTAAGTCTCATGGCCCTCTATCAGAATTTGGGAAGATTGGAGAAACTTAATTTTTCGCCCAAAAAAAAAAACGTAAGGGGTACCACTGTCGTTTTTTTTTCGGGCCGAATTTTTGAGTTTCGATATCTCAGCTCTGGAAGGGGCTAGAGCCTCCATTTTTGCACTCAGGTCTAAGTCTCATGGCCCTCTATCAGAATTTGGGAAGATTGGAGAAACTTAATTTTTCGCCCAAAAAAAAAACGTAAGGGGTACCACTGTCGTTTTTTTTTCGGGCCGAATTTTTGAGTTTCGATATCTCAGCTCTGGAAGGGGCTAGAGCCTCCATTTTTGCACTCAGGTCTAAGTCTCATGGCCCTCTATCAGAATTTGGGAAGATTGGAGAAACTTAATTTTTCGCCCAAAAAAAAAAACGTAAGGGGTACCACTGTCGTTTTTTTTTCGGGCCGAATTTTTGAGTTTCGATATCTCAGCTCTGGAAGGGGCTAGAGCCTCCATTTTTGCACTCAGGTCTAAGTCTCATGGCCCTCTATCAGAATTTGGGAAGATTGGAGAAACTTAATTTTTCGCCCAAAAAAAAAAACGTAAGGGGTACCACTGTCGTTTTTTTTTCGGGCCGAATTTTTGAGTTTCGATATCTCAGCTCTGGAAGGGGCTAGAGCCTCCATTTTTGCACTCAGGTCTAAGTCTCATGGCCCTCTATCAGAATTTGGGAAGATTGGAGAAACTTAATTTTTCGCCCAAAAAAAAAAACGTAAGGGGTACCACTGTCGTTTTTTTTTCGGGCCGAATTTTTGAGTTTCGATATCTCAGCTCTGGAAGGGGCTAGAGCCTCCATTTTTGCACTCAGGTCTAAGTCTCATGGCCCTCTATCAGAATTTGGGAAGATTGGAGAAACTTAATTTTTCGCCCAAAAAAAAAAACGTAAGGGGTACCACTGTCGTTTTTTTTTCGGGCCGAATTTTTGAGTTTCGATATCTCAGCTCTGGAAGGGGCTAGAGCCTCCATTTTTGCACTCAGGTCTAAGTCTCATGGCCCTCTATCAGAATTTGGGAAGATTGGAGAAACTTAATTTTTCGCCCAAAAAAAAAAACGTAAGGGGTACCACTGTCGTTTTTTTTTCGGGCCGAATTTTTGAGTTTCGATATCTCAGCTCTGGAAGGGGCTAGAGCCTCCATTTTTGCACTCAGGTCTAAGTCTCATGGCCCTCTATCAGAATTTGGGAAGATTGGAGAAACTTAATTTTTCGCCCAAAAAAAAAAACGTAAGGGGTACCACTGTCGTTTTTTTTTCGGGCCGAATTTTTGAGTTTCGATATCTCAGCTCTGGAAGGGGCTAGAGCCTCCATTTTTGCACTCAGGTCTAAGTCTCATGGCCCTCTATCAGAATCCAGGGATTTGGGAAGATTGGAGAAACTTAATTTTTCGCCCAAAAAAAAAAACGTAAGGGGTACCACTGTCGTTTTTTTTTTCGGGCCGAATTTTTGAGTTTCGATATCTCAGCTCTGGAAGGGGCTAGAGCCTCCATTTTTGCACTCAGGTCTAAGTCTCATGGCCCTCTATCAGAATTTGGGAAGATTGGAGAAACTTAATTTTTCGCCCAAAAAAAAAAACGTAAGGGGTACCACTGTCGTTTTTTTTTCGGGCCGAATTTTTGAGTTTCGATATCTCAGCTCTGGAAGGGGCTAGAGCCTCCATTTTTGCACTCAGGTCTAAGTCTCATGGCCCTCTATCAGAATTTGGGAAGATTGGAGAAACTTAATTTTTCGCCCAAAAAAAAAAACGTAAGGGGTACCACTGTCGTTTTTTTTTTCGGGCCGAATTTTTGAGTTTCGATATCTCAGCTCTGGAAGGGGCTAGAGCCTCCATTTTTGCACTCAGGTCTAAGTCTCATGGCCCTCTATCAGAATTTGGGAAGATTGGAGAAACTTAATTTTTCGCCCAAAAAAAAAACGTAAGGGGTACCACTGTCGTTTTTTTTTCGGGCCGAATTTTTGAGTTTCGATATCTCAGCTCTGGAAGGGGCTAGAGCCTCCATTTTTGCACTCAGGTCTAAGTCTCATGGCCCTCTATCAGAATTTGGGAAGATTGGAGAAACTTAATTTTTCGCCCAAAAAAAAAACGTAAGGGGTACCACTGTCGTTTTTTTTTCGGGCCGAATTTTTGAGTTTCGATATCTCAGCTCTGGAAGGGGCTAGAGCCTCCATTTTTGCACTCAGGTCTAAGTCTCATGGCCCTCTATCAGAATTTGGGAAGATTGGAGAAACTTAATTTTTCGCCCAAAAAAAAAAACGTAAGGGGTACCACTGTCGTTTTTTTTTTCGGGCCGAATTTTTGAGTTTCGATATCTCAGCTCTGGAAGGGGCTAGAGCCTCCATTTTTGCACTCAGGTCTAAGTCTCATGGCCCTCTATCAGAATTTGGGAAGATTGGAGAAACTTAATTTTTCGCCCAAAAAAAAAACGTAAGGGGTACCACTGTCGTTTTTTTTTCGGGCCGAATTTTTGAGTTTCGATATCTCAGCTCTGGAAGGGGCTAGAGCCTCCATTTTTGCACTCAGGTCTAAGTCTCATGGCCCTCTATCAGAATTTGGGAAGATTGGAGAAACTTAATTTTTCGCCCCAAAAAAAAAACGTAAGGGGTACCACTGTCGTTTTTTTTTTCGGGCCGAATTTTTGAGTTTCGATATCTCAGCTCTGGAAGGGGCTAGAGCCTCCATTTTTGCACTCAGGTCTAAGTCTCATGGCCCTCTATCAGAATTTGGGAAGATTGGAGAAACTTAATTTTTCGCCCAAAAAAAAAAACGTAAGGGGTACCACTGTCGTTTTTTTTTCGGGCCGAATTTTTGAGTTTCGATATCTCAGCTCTGGAAGGGGCTAGAGCCTCCATTTTTGCACTCAGGTCTAAGTCTCATGGCCCTCTATCAGAATCCAATTTGGGAAGATTGGAGAAACTTAATTTTTCGCCCAAAAAAAAAACGTAAGGGGTACCACTGTCGTTTTTTTTTCGGGCCGAATTTTTGAGTTTCGATATCTCAGCTCTGGAAGGGGCTAGAGCCTCCATTTTTGCACTCAGGTCTAAGTCTCATGGCCCTCTATCAGAATTTGGGAAGATTGGAGAAACTTAATTTTTCGCCCAAAAAAAAAAACGTAAGGGGTACCACTGTCGTTTTTTTTTCGGGCCGAATTTTTGAGTTTCGATATCTCAGCTCTGGAAGGGGCTAGAGCCTCCATTTTTGCACTCAGGTCTAAGTCTCATGGCCCTCTATCAGAATTTGGGAAGATTGGAGAAACTTAATTTTTCGCCCAAAAAAAAAAACGTAAGGGGTACCACTGTCGTTTTTTTTTCGGGCCGAATTTTTGAGTTTCGATATCTCAGCTCTGGAAGGGGCTAGAGCCTCCATTTTTGCACTCAGGTCTAAGTCTCATGGCCCTCTATCAGAATTTGGGAAGATTGGAGAAACTTAATTTCGCCCCCAAAAAAAAAACGTAAGGGGTACCACTGTCGTTTTTTTTTCGGGCCGAATTTTTGAGTTTCGATATCTCAGCTCTGGAAGGGGCTAGAGCCTCCATTTTTGCACTCAGGTCTAAGTCTCATGGCCCTCTATCAGAATTTGGGAAGATTGGAGAAACTTAATTTTTCGCCCAAAAAAAAAACGTAAGGGGTACCACTGTCGTTTTTTTTTCGGGCCGAATTTTTGAGTTTCGATATCTCAGCTCTGGAAGGGGCTAGAGCCTCCATTTTTGCACTCAGGTCTAAGTCTCATGGCCCTCTATCAGAATCCAGAGTTTTGGGAAGATTGGAGAAACTTAATTTTTCGCCCAAAAAAAAAAACGTAAGGGGTACCACTGTCGTTTTTTTTTCGGGCCGAATTTTTGAGTTTCGATATCTCAGCTCTGGAAGGGGCTAGAGCCTCCATTTTTGCACTCAGGTCTAAGTCTCATGGCCCTCTATCAGAATTTGGGAAGATTGGAGAAACTTAATTTTTCGCCCAAAAAAAAAAACGTAAGGGGTACCACTGTCGTTTTTTTTTCGGGCCGAATTTTTGAGTTTCGATATCTCAGCTCTGGAAGGGGCTAGAGCCTCCATTTTTGCACTCAGGTCTAAGTCTCATGGCCCTCTATCAGAATTTGGGAAGATTGGAGAAACTTAATTTTTCGCCCAAAAAAAAAAACGTAAGGGGTACCACTGTCGTTTTTTTTTTCGGGCCGAATTTTTGAGTTTCGATATCTCAGCTCTGGAAGGGGCTAGAGCCTCCATTTTTGCACTCAGGTCTAAGTCTCATGGCCCTCTATCAGAGATTTGGGAAGATTGGAGAAACTTAATTTTTCGCCCAAAAAAAAAAACGTAAGGGGTACCACTGTCGTTTTTTTTTTCGGGCCGAATTTTTGAGTTTCGATATCTCAGCTCTGGAAGGGGCTAGAGCCTCCATTTTTGCACTCAGGTCTAAGTCTCATGGCCCTCTATCAGAATTTGGGAAGATTGGAGAAACTTAATTTTTCGCCCAAAAAAAAAAACGTAAGGGGTACCACTGTCGTTTTTTTTTCGGGCCGAATTTTTGAGTTTCGATATCTCAGCTCTGGAAGGGGCTAGAGCCTCCATTTTTGCACTCAGGTCTAAGTCTCATGGCCCTCTATCAGAATTTGGGAAGATTGGAGAAACTTAATTTTTCGCCCAAAAAAAAAAACGTAAGGGGTACCACTGTCGTTTTTTTTTCGGGCCGAATTTTTGAGTTTCGATATCTCAGCTCTGGAAGGGGCTAGAGCCTCCATTTTTGCACTCAGGTCTAAGTCTCATGGCCCTCTATCAGAATTTGGGAAGATTGGAGAAACTTAATTTTTCGCCCCAAAAAAAAAAACGTAAGGGGTACCACTGTCGTTTTTTTTTTCGGGCCGAATTTTTGAGTTTCGATATCTCAGCTCTGGAAGGGGCTAGAGCCTCCATTTTTGCACTCAGGTCTAAGTCTCATGGCCCTCTATCAGAATTTGGGAAGATTGGAGAAACTTAATTTTTCGCCCAAAAAAAAAACGTAAGGGGTACCACTGTCGTTTTTTTTTCGGGCCGAATTTTTGAGTTTCGATATCTCAGCTCTGGAAGGGGCTAGAGCCTCCATTTTTGCACTCAGGTCTAAGTCTCATGGCCCTCTATCAGAATTTGGGAAGATTGGAGAAACTTAATTTTTCGCCCAAAAAAAAAACGTAAGGGGTACCACTGTCGTTTTTTTTTCGGGCCGAATTTTTGAGTTTCGATATCTCAGCTCTGGAAGGGGCTAGAGCCTCCATTTTTGCACTCAGGTCTAAGTCTCATGGCCCTCTATCAGAATCCAGAGTTTTGGGAAGATTGGAGAAACTTAATTTTTCGCCCAAAAAAAAAAACGTAAGGGGTACCACTGTCGTTTTTTTTTCGGGCCGAATTTTTGAGTTTCGATATCTCAGCTCTGGAAGGGGCTAGAGCCTCCATTTTTGCACTCAGGTCTAAGTCTCATGGCCCTCTATCAGAATTTGGGAAGATTGGAGAAACTTAATTTTTCGCCCAAAAAAAAAAACGTAAGGGGTACCACTGTCGTTTTTTTTTCGGGCCGAATTTTTGAGTTTCGATATCTCAGCTCTGGAAGGGGCTAGAGCCTCCATTTTTGCACTCAGGTCTAAGTCTCATGGCCCTCTATCAGAATTTGGGAAGATTGGAGAAACTTAATTTTTCGCCCAAAAAAAAAACGTAAGGGGTACCACTGTCGTTTTTTTTTCGGGCCGAATTTTTGAGTTTCGATATCTCAGCTCTGGAAGGGGCTAGAGCCTCCATTTTTGCACTCAGGTCTAAGTCTCATGGCCCTCTATCAGAATTTGGGAAGATTGGAGAAACTTAATTTTTCGCCCAAAAAAAAAACGTAAGGGGTACCACTGTCGTTTTTTTTTCGGGCCGAATTTTTGAGTTTCGATATTTCAGCTTCGATATCTCAGAAACTTAATTTTTCGCCCAAAAAAAAAACGTAAGGGGTACCACTGTCGTTTTTTTTTTCGGGCCAATTTTTGAGTTTCGATATCTCAGCTCTGGAAGGGGCTAGAGCCTCCATTTTTGCACTCAGGTCTAAGTCTCATGGCCCTCTATCAGAATTTGGGAAGATTGGAGAAACTTAATTTTTCGCCCAAAAAAAAACGTAAGGGGTACCACTGTCGTTTTTTTTTCGGGCCGAATTTTTGAGTTTCGATATCTCAGCTCTGGAAGGGGCTAGAGCCTCCATTTTTGCACTCAGGTCTAAGTCTCATGGCCCTCTATCAGAATTTGGGAAGATTGGAGAAACTTAATTTTTCGCCAAAAAAAAAACGTAAGGGGTACCACTGTCGTTTTTTTTTCGGGCCGAATTTTTGAGTTTCGATATCTCAGCTCTGGAAGGGGCTAGAGCCTCCATTTTTGCACTCAGGTCTAAGTCTCATGGCCCTCTATCAGAATTTTGGGAAGATTGGAGAAACTTAATTTTTCGCCCCAAAAAAAAAACGTAAGGGGTACCACTGTCGTTTTTTTTTCGGGCCGAATTTTTGAGTTTCGATATCTCAGCTCTGGAAGGGGCTAGAGCCTCCATTTTTGCACTCAGGTCTAAGTCTCATGGCCCTCTATCAGAATTTGGGAAGATTGGAGAAACTTAATTTTTCGCCCAAAAAAAAAAACGTAAGGGGTACCACTGTCGTTTTTTTTTTCGGGCCGAATTTTTGAGTTTCGATATCTCAGCTCTGGAAGGGGCTAGAGCCTCCATTTTTGCACTCAGGTCTAAGTCTCATGGCCCTCTATCAGAATTTGGGAAGATTGGAGAAACTTAATTTTTCCCCAAAAAAAAAACGTAAGGGGTACCACTGTCGTTTTTTTTTCGGGCCGAATTTTTGAGTTTCGATATATCTCAGCTCCT
>NW_024121188.1:0-15828 GCF_016745375.1 Pimephales promelas
AAATTTTTTTTTTATTTTATCACATTTATTGCAAGTTGCGATCGATTGTGGATAATAAATGTATTAGCCTACTGACGGTGAGGTTGCGCTGTTGACGCTCGCGCAGCCTCTTGTGGAGAAATCTACACACATGAGCGCAGCACACGTTAACATAGTGCCTATAAAACATCTAAATGTGGAGTTTCTATATTTTAACATGTGTCAAGCAGCCTCAATTATTTTTCCTGAATACCATCACGATTGAAAATGTGACATTGATTTCCTACAACAGTTCAATAAACAATAAAATTTTAGTCACTTACATTTAATGCTGCGTTCCAGGCAGGTTTTTGAGCACGTAAATCATGACTTCAAACCACGACTTACGACTTTGTAGCATTCCAGGTCATTCACGCCAAACTACCTAGATGTAAACAAACCAGCATGGCGGACCTTACGGGGCTCACGCGCATTTAATTTCTAACGCCAAAGGTGCTTACTCCTTGTTTATTTGTGGGAAACTGAGGAGGAAAAATAGCACATGAGGCAAGATAAGCTGTTATACCTTTTATTTTACTTTATTTGTATATTTGGAAATGTATTTGGTATTAATTTATCCTTGCACTCAATGGACTTAAGTGTATCTCACCGAGTACCGCCTGCAGAAACACTGCATCCGTAGGGGCTGTCATTATAGTTTTGTATAGGTTCGCGGGCTATGTGACGTCAGAACTCGTAACTGGGAGTACATCGGCCTAGTACGAGTTCACGGGTGGGAAGTCACGGGTTTGACTGCCGTTCCAGTGCACTTTCACGGGTATAAAGTTGGAAAAACACGAGTTACAGGTTGCCTGGAACGCGGCATTAGATGCAATATTGACTGTTTTTGTTTCAGCAGCGAAAATAGCTCCAAACAAAAATCACAGCAGATCCACGGCAAATCTCACAAGAACACTCATCCTGTTATTACTGAATGATTCAGCATTTTGAACGAATCGTTTGAGTCAAAGGTTCAATGACCCATACAATAACATCTGACTCATTCTTGAACTAATCAACCATTTAAAACGAATCGTTTGAATTAATGAATCAATGACTCACTCATTAATACGGCCACCTGCCGCCACCTATTGGCGGTTTAGTGTTATGTTTATAAGTAGCCTAGTATCTTTCCAATGTTTCTTACTGCCACTGAGAAAAAAAAAAAAAATCTCCTAAAGACCCATGACCTCAACTGACAAACAACCAGAAGTTCCGCAACCAAACTTTTTTTTTTTTTATGCCTCACCAGTTGCATGTGAAACATTAAGCAACATAAAATAAATTTAAAATAAAAATCTATATGGATAGGCTTATCCTGCCTACACAATATTAAGCCTACATATAATAATCTATCTACTTATATAAAAAACTTGATACATTAGCAGCAGCAGTCAAATGTACAACTTGTAACGATTGGAAATAAGGCGTGGCCCCTTTAAGAGCTGTGCGCTCCCTGTTGAACTATCGGCAGTATTGTATTGTATTGTATGGGCCGTGCGTATCGGCAGTATTGTATTGTATGGGCCGTGCGCCTCAAACTCCCCTTTTGCTGTCTATGCGAAGTGAACACACCATGTATGAAAGTGTGACAGACAGTTAGACTAGTTTCCTGGGAAAAATAACAAACCGGGAGGGGTCCGGGAGATAGGGCTAAAAAACGGGAGAAACCCGGGAAAACGAGAGTGTTGACGGGTATGAGCTAAGGCCATGTCCACACTAATACGTTTTCGTTTGAAAACATATATTTTTCTCTCCGTTGTGGCCTTCCGTCCACACTGAGACACCGTTGTAAGTCAAGGAAAACGTATCTTTTGGAAAACGATCTCCAAAGTGGATAAATTTAAAAACGCAGTTTTCGTGTTGTAGTGTGGACAGTTAAACTGGAGGTATTTCAAAACGATGACGTAAGTTTAGTCATGTGATCCATGTAGTACCAATAGATATTCATGTTTATCGGTATTGTGCCTGTTATGTGTTATTCATTTTTACACTGTTGCTAAAATATGTTACTTTCTATGTGCTATTCTTCATAGCACAGTACTGCAAAGATAACAGATAATGTACTCACATGTGCTGTCTGCGGCAAAACAGGAGAGCAGTTGCGTTTTAGACCAAATATATGGTGACTCACTGAATGCGACCTGGACGCATCCGTGATGGTGAGATATTTTGCTAAATAAAATTATCCTGTTATTGTGCGATAACATTATTTATTTTCCCATCTGTATCATCTCAGTGAGCTTTTGTGGAGTTTCACGCATAAGCAGTAAAGTGAATTTAGAAGTTTCTCATCCACACTGAAATGTCGGAAAACACCTGAAAACGCTAGTGTGGACGGAGAGCGTTTTTAAACGAAAGCCCCGTTTTCAAATGTATCCGGATTAATGTGGACGTAGCCTAAGTTATTGTTAGAATACAGCTGGATTTCAGAGGTTAGCACGCTGTATAGCTGGTAGTCAATATCGATGCACTCCGTCTCCGTTTTGACCACCTCATATTTGGTTTCTTTTTCGCTGCCTCAAGTTTGTGTCGGCTCTCTCGCGTGAGAACATCGTATCATGTTCACAAAGTTCAATTAGCCGACAATTAATTTAATTTAATCGAGTAAATTCGATTAACTGTTTGCATCCCTAATTAGATTATAAAAGACACTGTGTGTACTTTTTTCAGCTAGCTTGAGTAGGGATGCTCATACACAACAGAGCTTGAGTCGCCATTGGCTTTTTTATTTTATTTGTTTGTTTTACTCGCTTAACTTTTTACGTGGAATGCAAGACTTGCATATATTACTAGTTGCACAGTAGTTTTTTTCCGTTTTGTTAATCTTTTAATTATTTAGTGAAATGTATTTTGTGTGCAGACCTATTTATTCCTTATGTATATAGGCTATAATTTTACTCTGCTTTTGTCCATTAACTCTTTCCCCGCCAGCGTTTTTAAAAAAAGTTGCCAGCCACCGCCAGGGTTTTTGACGATTTTCGCTAAATTTGAATGCCCCGCTGAATATTTTCTTCCATGAATATATGAAGATGATATATATAAAAATAAAGATCTGAGCCTCTGCTTTTAGGCAAAAAAAACGTTTTTATTTTATCTTCATCTGTTCTTTTTTTATTGCCTCTTGAACAGAGGTAGGTTTTGTCAAAAACACAACATTTTGGACAAAAAACTGAGAAAAAGGTATTTTTATCAAACAAGTGCATTTAAAAGCAGAATACATTCAGATGTTGTTTCCTTCATATATAAAACTTTCCAAAATAAATTAAAAACATAAAATAAATGTAAAATATATCAAATTTCCCAGGATGTAAGGGAAATGTAACTTTTGCAATAAAACTTCTGCCTCTGCCTCTCTGTGTTCTACCTGTGAATAATGAATAATTGGAATTACAATAAACAGGCCTAGACACACACACACACACACACACACACACACACACACACACACACACACACAAATACATATTACAATGTGGTAAATGTGCACAAAGAGAGAAATAATTTGACAATTACACCTTCATATTTAGACAGCCACACATAAATGCCTGCACACACACATAAATATTATAGTGTCATAATATTATACGATCTATTTGCGGCACGTCCATGGCTAGAACTTTCTGTGACAACATCTGCATCTCTCTCACTGACTACTTCGTCCCGATCAGATTCAGAATTATCAAATAAAGAGTGATCGGACTCCGAGTCCATTAACCTCCAGTACTTCAGCCATATACCTCTGCATTGTCTGTCTGATACATTCTCACTACTCCACTGTTTGAGACGATTGCAATCTGTTTCTCTGATCAAAGAGTTGCGCAATCATTCAGGACATGCGCGCGGGTCTTCCTTACCGTATACCACCTAAAACACGGATACCCGGAAAATTCCGTGTTTGGCGCAGATGCGTTTTTTCATTAAACACGGAAAATTCCGTGTTTGGCGGGGAAAGAGTTAACAGAAGTGCTGCCGGTGCGTGATGGGACAATGTGGGAATCCTCATGTTCTGTTGTTAAAGCGGCTATTTTCGCTAAAATTATTAATAAAAATCATTATCCCTAGGAAAACAAATGGGTCACAGACACTTATCTATTCTAATTTAATTTAATTCTAATTTAACTATCTTGTCGGTTAACGATCAGTTAATGAGCTTTGTTTTTAGGGGGGAAAAACTGAAATGAACATGAATCCTGGAGATTAATTTTTTTTATTGAAGTAAATTATTATTTTTTCCTTCAATGTCTCTATGCATTTCTGTCAACCGTGAATGACCATTAAAGTTTAAATGTTTTATTGTACCATGCTATTGCTTCATTATGGATACATTGCATTGCCGCCAAAAATGGGGGCTGTCAAGCAACTTGAAAGGGTTTGATGCTATATCCAATATTATACGTATATGCGATAGAGCTAGACCGATATTATCTGCCGATATTAGGCATTTTCCAACTGTTCCTTTAACTTTTGACAATGTGACTGAAGTATTTCTTTAATAGCGCGTGACAGTTAGCAATGAGACGTATCATCTCTCTTTGGCCTGTTATATTGAAAATGTATGTTTTACAATTTGCAGTAGGACGTTATCCATTGCTAAATTATGGCTCATCATAGACTAGCTAACCATAAAGCATAGCTAACTATCATTAGTCTGTTCTGTTGTGACAATAAAAGAAACAAGTTTCTTTTTAAAATGCGTTATCATATTATTTTAGTTAAAACTCATAAATAACTACAAATAACTAATGGGAAATCTGTTAATGTTTTGTAGCACGTTTCTGAAAAAAAAAAAATAATAATATCGGCCGATAGATCGGAATATCTGATTTTAAAACCAACAAATATTTGTATCGGTATCTGCCTTCAAATTCTTTATCGGTGGGGCTCTAATATCCGATATATACGATATATAGACATAATAAACCGGTAGAGATTTTGCATTATTGTCACTTGGTTATGGTTATGCTCATGCTCAAGGAACTGAATAGTTGAATAAAGTCGTTATTAGGGCCCAAGCCCTGAAAGGGCGAAGGCCCTATTGTTTTCCTTGGGATTATTTTTCTTCACTATTATTATTATTATAATAATTATTATTTTACTACCTTTTGGGCACTTTTGGGGCCCTTAACGTGCTCGAAAACTCTTGAAACTTTGCACACGGGTCAGAACCCGCGGCCATCAGAGCCGGGCTGAAGCTGGTACCCGGGCGTGGTAGGGCGGCTCGTCAGCGCCCCCTGGAACGGGGTCCGAACACTTGGTCCATAACTCAAACACGCTTGTATGTAATAATATGAAACTCGGTACACATGTTGATCTCATCGTTTCATCTATACCTCACACTCTTACTTTTTACCCCAGCCCAACAGGAAGTCGGCTATTGAGGTTTGTTTGTAAAACGCTCGCAATGGAATGTCAAATACTCCTCCTAGAGCTTTGATCCAAATTCGACGAAACTCGGTCAGCGTGAAGTCAAGACATTGAGGATGAAAGTTTGCGAGGGGATTTTTTATATCTCGAACGGTTTGTCCGTGGCGAGGAAACGAAATCATGGCGAGAAACGTGAAACAGGAAGTGTGTTATAACTTCAGCATACATTAACTGATCTTGATGAAACTTCAGCAGTGTGTTCGCTGTAAGAGGACGATCACATGGATGTGACTATTGTGAGTCAAAGTTATAGCGCCACCAACTGGCAGCAGGAAGTGTGTCACTTTCAAAATGCTTTGATATCACCCTTTTATTTTTACCCGATTTGCTTCAAACTTCATATGTATAATGTAAACATACGGCAGATGTAGACCTGTGAATGGATTCTTGATATCTTTGAAACTGTTGCCGTGGCGACGCATCAAACTTTACCCTTCTTTTAGGATGCTTTTAGGATGCTTTTGAGACCCTTAGCATGCTTCAAAATGCATGAAACTCGACAGACACATCACATTTATTAGCCAGTAGACATGTGCAAAGTTTCAGAAACGGGCGTGGTGAGGGCTCAGTAGCGCCACCTTTTGACAAAAGTGGGGTTGTTAGTTTTAACTAGAGTTACAAAAATTGGTATGTATATTGTACTCCTCGAGCCGGACAACTTTCTAATTTAAACTTATTAGCTAGGACCCACAGAAAGTCAGATGTGTTTGTTTGAATGTGGTCTTGCTTAATCTGAGCCTACATCTCTGTCTTTGCCTGTCTGTGTGTGTGTGTGAGTGTGCAGGGGGAGGGGGCTTAACCATTTCACTGCTGTGTGTATGGCCTGCATAAAGAAAATACATTTCTCAAGCCTGGTATTTTTTAAATAAGTTTTTATTTTTATTTTTTATAAGTAAAGACATATAACTAGTTTAATTGTAGTGCATTGACAATAGTTTTATATAATTAGTTTATTAATCAGATTAACTTGGTCAATAAACTTGGTCTGAAAATTTGGTCCATAAATCAAACACACTTGCATGTAATAATATGAAACTTGGTACACATATAGATCTCATCGTTTCATATATAGCCTACTTCACACTCTTACTTTTTACCCCAGCCCAACAGGAAGACGGCTATTTAGGGTTGTGTTTAAAACACATGCAATGGAATTTAAAGTATTGCTCCTAGAGCACTGAACCAAATTCGACAAAACTCGATCAGCGTGAAGTCAAGACATTAAGGATGAAAAGGTGCCAAGGGATTTTTTATATCTCGAACGGTTTGGCCGTGGCGAGGAAACGAAATTATGGCGAAAAACATGAAACAGGATGTGTGTTATAACTTCAGCATACATTAACTGATCTTGATGAAACTTCAGCAGTGTTTTCGCTGTAAGAGACCGATCACATGGATGTGACTATTGTGAGTCAAAATTATAGCGCCACCAACTGGCAGCAGGAAGTGTGTCACTTTCAAAATGCTTTGAAACCACTCTCTTATTTTTAACCGATTTGCTTCAAACTTCATCTGTATAATGTAAATACACGGCAGATGTAGACCTGTGAATGAATTTTTTATATCTTTGATACTGTTGCCGTGGCAACGAATCAAACTTTAACATTCTTTTTTGATGCTTTTGGGACTCTTAGCATGCTTGAAATTGCTTGAAACTCAACAGATACATCACATTTATTAGCCAGTAGACATGTGCAACTATGGCAAAAGATTAAAGTAATGTCAAAAAAGTAAACACTAAAAGCCTCATATCTTCTAAAAATGTAATTATACATCATTTGTTTCTAAATTAAATTATACAAATATTATAACTTCCCCAATTTTTCCTTTTTTTCATTTAAGAATTATGTTTACGTTCAAAAACAGCCAGAATTGTTGTAAAATTCATAAAAAAATAATAATCTGAGTCATACGTAGTGCTATACTGCCCTCTTGTGTTCAATATCAGGTAGGCCTATTGTGTATATTCCCACCGGTTGATCAACGTGTGACTCCGCTGGGACTTGGGAGCTTTTAAATCGCTTACTTAAAACCGAAAGTCGAAATACGGATGTCCGCACAAGACATTAATGGTGTGGAGTAGAGCGAGCATTTTCAATAAATTCCTATTAAGTAGGATTGAACTAAACAGAATGAATGTTCACTCTGTTCTGCTGGTTCCTCGCTGGTGGATCATATGATTACTTTGTCATAATCTATGACAAAAATGCTATTATAAACCATATTAATAATAGATAATACACATTGCTCTTATTTTTGAAAAATACATTCATGAAAAACAAGATAACAAAAATCATAAAAAAATATAACCATGGCTGCTATAAATGTTTGAAATGCATAGGACAGATGTTTAATGACGCAGCAACATATAATTGAAAGGCAATTAATAATCTGTCATTACGTCACTGCATTATGATATTACGGCTCCAATACGGTGCAGCACAAAGCACTTATGTGCGTCCCGAGCGGAGAATGATGTGCTTGAAGCCACATGAAGTTACAGCGCAGTGAGTCCGTATTGAAAAGTTCAAAGCACAAAGGAAATACATATTTATGAACAGTGTATTATACATTATCTATCTATGCAATAGTTTATTGAGCCTTTTCTTTTAAAGGTTTTAAATTTCAGTTACTGTGTGCGTGAAGAACAATTATAGTGCTCTGACTCTAGTGTTGTGATCTAACCGACAGCGTCCGACACCCAGTAGAAAGTAACACGGTTAAGTTACAGCAATAAAGTCCAGCAAGAAAAAGTTTCTTCATTCGAAAATATAGACCTTTAGACCTTTATCTTAAAGATCCAGTATAATAGGATTAACATTCAATCATCTTGAAGATCGTTTCATCATTGACTGTAACCGAATGTGACGTGCTGTTTGAATGCTGAATGGAGAATGACTGACAGGCGCAGAGAGGGAAAAGTTTGTGTTCTTGAATTTAATGACTTAAATATTAATTTCTATATCACATAATAGCTTCAGAACACTAATAATACAGTAGTGTTGGGCGATATGCTCCATT
The DNA here is from genome assembly GCF_016745375.1 of Pimephales promelas. The sequence continues at coordinate 8,467 of NW_024121188.1, forward strand.
TTCATATCGTCCTATCGTCAGCCTGTGAGATCGGCGATACACGATATTATCGTGAGGGGGCGGGGCTAACTTATTTGATTATTAACTTGATTATTTAGCCTACTCATTAATTTGCTTGTTTTATTAGCCTACTTCGTTTTATATACGATAATCTTTTTTCTATTTTGCTAGCAAAGGTGGAGTGTTTATTAATAGGATCAGGTTATTTCCTGATATAGTGAGGTAAAACAAGAGATCCTAATCCTTTTGTTTGTCAACGGGAAATTTACGGACACATTAGCCTATCCTCATGCCGTTACATGCAGCATTTTGACTAGGGTCTATTTCTGCACGAGATGAAAACACGTTTTAATAATTTCTTGGGTCAGAAAAAGTCGGAGATTGCGATATGTGCCCCCCTACCAGCGCACTTCACATGCGCACTTCAGTAAGCACGAAGTACGCGGGTTAATGTGTTTTAAATGCCGATAGAAACAAGAGCAAGGGCCAAACGTCTAGCTGAGTCGATCGGTTTATATTTATACTTATGACTTGACTCTGATAAAGGAAACGTTTACATGACCACATGCATTGTCAAGTTTATTCAACATAATCAGGTTAAGAACGTCGTCGCATGTAAACGCGCTCAATCTCTGAAAGTGAAAGTAAAAACGGACTGCTTTTGCCATCTGCATTAACACCGCGTTCCCTCAGAGACGACGATGATAACGGTAACTATAATACTATTTTAGTGATATTATTATTAATACTATTTAGTAATTGTATTGTTTTTAGTGTTAGTGTCATTAAACGTTTTGTTAATGTGTTACGGAAACAAATATACTGACGAACAACGATGCCGTTGTCATCTTGGATCTGTAGGAAATTAATTTTGCGTCTGTTTAAAACGAGCACTCGGAGCACACTTGATAATTTGTGAATGGATCACCTTGCAATTAAATTTTGATGTGGGATGTTTTTTAGTCTGTTTTAAAAACATTCTCGTAGAGGAGTCCTCATTAGTGCGTGTGTTGTTGCAATTGTTATGAGGTGATATTGTTGTAAATTAATTGTAGTTCCTAATGTTCATTTAATAACAACACTAGCTTTATAATAATAATAATAATAATAATAATAGGCCTAATAATAATAATTTAATACATTATGGTAAAACGAGCCAATTATCGTATTGATATCGTAAAATGCATCTGCCATCGGCGATATGTCAGACTATCGTCGATACACGATACTATCGTCTATCGGCACAACCCTATAATACAGTACACAAAAACTTTATGGTACTTTAGAAAGTTTTTGTGCCTAACATAGAATAGTATATATGCACAATATAGAATTTGAATCAGCCTGGTCAAAGATGGCAGTGTCAGAGCCGATACCGATCCTGACTATCTAATCGGCGCACTTCTTTTCAACAGTCAAATTGAAATTGAAATTGAAATTGCTTGAAACTCAACAGATACATCACATTTATTAGCCAGTAGACATGTGCAAAGTTTCAGAAATGGGCATAGTGCAAGGACTAAATAGCGCCACCTTTTGACAAAAGTGGGGTTGTTAGTTTTATCTACAGTTACAAAAATCGCTATATACATTGTACTCCTCAAGCCGGACAACTTTCTAATACATAGTCATTAGCTCGGACCAAGAGGAAGTCAGATATTTTGGTTTGAATATGGTGAGCCTCTCTCTGAGCCTACGTCCCTGTATGGCAAGCCCTTTTAACATTTAAAAGCTAAGTTTGCCTGTCTGGAATTAACATTGTAGATATCAACAACGTCTTTCTGTCTATTCGTAATTACATTTTGGATAGTTTGTATTATCATTTAAGATATCTGTAACATAATTGTGACTAGTCGAAATGACAGAGTATGGCAAGCCGTTTTAACATTTAATCATAAAAGGGCCAAAGCCTTCGGCACCGCCACCCGGGTGCATTTAGGTAACTAAAGGAACCGGGGTTGCGGTGCCACCGGCTTGGGCCCGCCATCGCTGCTCGCAGCTATATTTTTTGTTTGTTTTTTGTGCACAAAAAATGTTCTCATCGCTTGATAAACCAAAGATTGAGCCACTGTAGTCGTACGGACTATTTTAACGATGTCTTTCATAACTTTTGGGCCGGCCAGTTTAGATCCCTTAAGAAGCCTATGGAGGAGTGATCCAGCTCTCAGTTTTAATCAAAAATATCTTAATTTGTGTTCTGGAAGTCTTACAGGGTTGGAACAACATGAAGGTTACTGATAGAATTTTTCACTTTGGGGTGAACTAACCCTTTAAACTAATTTAAACTAATCGCTAAAGTGCAGTGAGCTTCTTTTTTCTTTTTTTACTAATGTTAGTTAGGGTAGTATTAAGTTCTTTGTGTTATTTAAATAGGTGATGAGAATTGTTGCTATAAAAATCGTAAATCGTTGCGTATGTAAAACACAAATGACAAGATCATGAAATCGATATTGTGATCATAGAAACTCAGATATAACTTAAAGTGCTTTATGATTTGTTGAAATCCCTGAATGTGCAACCCACCCTTTTTCTTCAGAGTTTCATCTGATACAGCTCCAGTAATGTGATATCTGCATGTGTTTTTATTATGCTAGATCTTACCAGTGAACATTAGGGAGAGAGATTATTCTCTAGCACACAGTGTAAACAGACAAAAATGGCACATTATCTGTCTGCTTGTTGGAGGAGAGAGTTTTTTCTATTTATGATTTTTTTTTTTTTTTTGTCACTGTCAAGATGTGTTTTTCAGTTGATCACTCATTTTGACTAGACCATTATCTGTCAGATAGCCATGTTGTCTAGACCAAATATGCATTTAACAATTGTGAAGTAGGACCACTGTCACTTAGCCTAATTACTTTTGTCCATTAGACCAATGCTTGGATAAAGAAGTGCCAGGCTATATAATAGGGTACTTGCACTCAGTATAGGGAATGGGGAATCTCGTCTTACTAAGTTGAGAATCACAGTATCTGTTCTCTGAGAATAAAAGGGCCAAGCACATCAGTCACGTGGCATCAGGACAGAGGAATAATGTTTCTTGCTGAAGGCTAGAGAGCATGGCGTCAGATCTTTCAAGGATCAGACTGATTCAAATTTTTGACATTTGTGAAATTGTATTTGTAGTTTTGTAGTGAAGGTGTGGTCACATTAGCAACATTTTGATGACATTTCACAGGCAAAACATTTCCACTGTCTATTGTCAATAGTGTAGCAATGTAGGAAGCACAGCTCATCCGCACTGGGAACATTTTTTAGTCTCTTTTCACTAGGGCTGGGTACCGAGTTCAGTACTTTTTAGGTACCGACCAAATTGCCTCGGTACTACCGAGTATCGGAAAACGACTTCTTGTTTGGTACCAGATTTCAATACCTAAGGGGTTAACTCGTCAACGTCAGTGAGCCAATACAAACAATAGTTTACACGGTTACGCCGAGAGACGTGGCTCACATGAAGTGTGCAGCGTCCCAACCCCCATAGATGCTCGTGAAGCGTCAAGCGTCCCAACCCCCTGAAGATGATGTTGAAAAGATCTAAAATGTGGCTACATTTCTCGAGGCTCGATGCCAACAGCGTGCAATGCAATATTTGTGGCAAAATATTTGCTGCAAAGTCCGGCACCACAAGTAATATGACAAAGCACTTGACAGTGTAGTATGTAATCTTGGATCTGGATTTCATAAAATTTGTATCGACAAAAGTATCGTTCAGGAACCGGTATCGAAATCAAGGTATCGGTACCGAAATTGTTTGAATGATACCCAGCCCTACTGTTCACATGATTTGAATGACTTTATCCCTCCGTATGAATGTTTTAGTTTAAGGTTTCTATAAGCTAGTGTGCTTCAAAACAATGACAATGTTGTCATTTAGAAGATATAAGCATTCAAAACCCTCTCACTTTTCCCACTATGGCTCAATAATTTTAATGACATCATGCTGCACTTCAGCTTCTCATCAGATTTTATGTCCAATCAAATGCTCTCTAGAATGTGAAGTGTCCCGCCCCCTACATTATAAATCGACGCTAAAGCAGTGGCTGATATTGGTCAGTTGTTCATAATGGCACATGATGCACTATATAGGAGCCAGTGAACGATTCAGACAGTGTAAATATGCTTTCCATTGGGGCGAAAGTAGTCTGGTTTCATGTTAGTGTCACGCAAACCACTGCCGGGCGCACACAGTCTGCTCCGCTGCAGAGACGCTACAGCATTGAGGGGATCATATGCGCGAGTTGGCACAGACCAGACAAAACGTATCGGACTCAGACCCGCTTGAATTCTACACAGAATGACATATTTTAAAGGGGTGATGAACTGAGAAATCAAATTTTCCTTGAGCTTTTGACATCTAAAAGGTCATCATATTATAAGAATATCCTGTAAGTTTCAGAACTGAAAACGGACTCCTTGTTAGTCCAATAAAAGCTTTTATTTACACCAGCCTCTGAAAACGTCTCCTTTTGAAAAGTGAGAAACTATGACGTCGAAGGGGTTAAAACACCACCCCCGCAGAAGAAGATCAACACCTACTTCACCACGGCCGTTTAGCCCCGCCCACCGATTCGCACATTACACGCATAGCTAAGTAGCTAACATACATGCCTACCTCGTGATGACAAACCGGATCTATCTAACGAGCAATACAGAATATTGTGGAAGAAGACAGTTGCTGAATAAGCTTCCTCTGGATTCCAATAGGACTGCATGGATAAACTTTATTTTTAATGACGTTCCAGCTGATGAGGTAAAACATCGTCGTTTGTTCGCTTCATTTCACTGAGGATTGTTTTGTAAACAAGACTGGATTTGCAGACTGATTAAGAGTAAAGAACGGTGCTGTGCCGTCTATATTGGATCTGACAGGAATTGTGCAACACACGGACTCTGGGTTGAATGTATGGGCGAATCCGGTTGCCATTTGACAACATTGGACGTTTTCCCCCACGCACACCGACGAGTGAGTTAAACTCATTATAATATGCAAAACTGTTATCCACTCACAGCAGTGGGCGTTTATTTCCAAGTCTTCAGTGCGACACGCCCATAAAAACCGACCGTTTTTCAGGAAGGTTCACAACTTGGGTACAAAATAGCCTATTACTTATTCATTTTGATGTTTTTAAATGCAAAAACCAAGCGAACGTCTTAAGTTGACCTCAGACAACAATATAATAAAATTTTAAAAGCCAGTTCATGACCCCTTTAAAGCGATGGAGGAGATTAGGAGAAACGGTTATGACAGACCCATCATTAGAAACGGCGCTGATGAGTAGAAGAGAAAACACCACCAATATAAATGACACACTTTTCAAACTACACTTTCTCAGCATGATTATGTTCACTTTAGTAACATGTTTTGCTTTAGTAACAGTTTTATATTAAATCTAAAAGGGGAATCTGGCTGTCAAATGCAGCTTTCCCAAGCTCAATGGCTCTGACATAGTTGTGATGTAAATGAAACGGTATTGGCTATTTTAAAAAAAAGGTGAGGAGCTGCTCAATATTTCCCACCCTTTCAGTGGAAATTATCAGCACACTGAATAATGATGCGTGTTTCAAGGCACTTCAGTGTAGAGCCAGACCGATATATCGGCAGGCCGATATTATCGGCCGATATTAGGCATTTTCCAAACTATCGTATGGCCGATAAATTAATATTTCAAAAATAAAATTAAAACGGACGAAACACGCTTGAACCATGTCTTGAGAGTTGGAGTTGTATAGTTTGTCCACCAGAGGGCACTCTACACCATCCCTGTTGGGCAACACACGTTGACTTACGTTGACATACATACATACATTGCTTGAATATTAAAAGATCATCCCCATCAGTTCTCTTAACTCAAATAAGCATGACAAAATTTGTGACCATCATGTCCAGTTTTGCTGCTTTTAAATAAGCCGAGAGTGAAGCGGAATTAGCTAGTAATAGTTACGTTACGTTGTTACAGTGTAGTTGACTGACTATCCTTTTAACTTTTGACAATGTGACTGAAGTATTTCTTTAATGGCGCGTGACAGTTATAGCAATGAGACATATCATCCCTCCTTGGCCTGTTATATGATAATGTACAATTTGCAGTAGGACGTTATCCATTGCTAAATTATGGCTCATCATAGACTAGCTAACCATAAAGCTAGCTAATGCAACTCTCATCAGTCTGTTCTGTTGTGACAACCTTCAAAATCCTTTATCGGTCAGGCTCTACTTCAGTGGGCCTTTAAAGTCCCTGTAAAGTCAAAATTGGGTATGTGTTCTGAGTTTGTCACATGACAGAAAAATGTCTAATTAGCCACCCAGCCAAATTTGAATGATAAAAAAGCCGGCTAAGTAAATAAAATAAGCTATCAAAATCTTGAAAAAATTAGCAGATTCTCTGCTGTCAACCGCTCGATGCATGTCTGCTGGCTGCGCTGAAACCACTCCCACTCGCGGGAAAGCTGCCGACGGTGACATTAGATGATACTGCTTTCGGGACAGGGAGATGAAGGCCGAGGCGGGAGATAGTCGGTTCGGCCCCATTCACCAGTAACAGCGGATTATCAGTGAATCCCAGTTGTCTCTGACGGAGGTTTATAAAACTATCCGTGTAAAATGACTACAGAGGCGGGTTTTAGCAGTGATCCTCAGTTCTCCATCAAGGTGGCTCTTTACATAATGAATCCACCTCTTCTTGATGTGATAATTTTTTGAAAAATGAAATAAGGACACTTGACGAAGGCATAGCTAGTTAGCTAGCAAACTAGTCTGTAGTAACTAATAGTACTGACAGTAGCTCACGATTGAACGGTGATCTGATGCGAATGTGCTATATTGTAAGGGGAGGGGCCAGCCTTTAAGGATTTAAGGAATTTTAAGGATTTTGGTAATCGACATATTTTCATAATTAACTAGTCTTCGTTTCTCTGAATGATTAGCTTTTCTGGCAATTTTCTTTCAGTCTGACAGTTATTGTTGAAAGGTGGTGAAATATTTAACAAAATGTGTTTTTTTTTCCGTTCCGTTACTGTATATTATGATTGAAATCATGAAATGAAAAATGTTACATTTTTGAATAATTTTTTTCATGGACTGATTACCTCTGACAGCACACTGGCCCTCATTTATCAATCTTGCGTAGAAACAGGTGTATATTTTGGTGTAAGATTATGCTTACGTTCCTCTCACCGCCTGATTTATGAAGATGTGCGTACCTTTGAAATCCAGGTGTACACAATGCCTGCCCTTGATAAATCCCGCGGCCGAAAACGATCGTCATTAGAATAACACGCCCCTAAATATTCAAGTCTCCGCTTCCCCACGCCCTTATTTTACGCCATGGACACACGGAAGACGGCAAAGAAGAGAAACTTCTC
>NW_024121188.1:16328-45153 GCF_016745375.1 Pimephales promelas
GTAACTGAACTATAAAGTAACTGAATAGCCTTTACCTTTGTTTTCTTTAAATGTTTAAACTTTTAAACAGCTTTCTACTGGAAGAAGCATCAATGTTGTTTCACTCAATGTTAATGGCTTCAAACATTCATGATAGTTAAAAAATGTCCCAGTTTGTTTCAGTTTTATGTTAGACCAGATATTCACTATAGGGTTCAAATCTGGACTCTGACTAGGCCAAAACATTAGCTTGATGGACTTGTTCTCAAGACACTTCTTGGTTGTCTTTTGGCCTGGAGAATTGTCTTGTTGAAAAATATCATCTATAATTTAAGATAATTTTCATTTGTGGGAAGCAAGCCATTCTGTAATGTTCTCCTGTACAAAGCATTAAATGACTTTCACTTTTCACAGTGAAGTAGGTCACCAAAACCAGCAGAAAAAAAAACTGTTTCACACGACACCTTTCTCTATACTTCACTGTGGTAGAGCGGCATTTATTATTGTATTTCTCAGCAAATTTTCGGAGCACTCTGGAGCATCACCATGCAACTTGTGTTTCATTGTGATTCATTACTCCACACACAACTTCCTATATTTTGCCAAAAATTGTTTTCTGTCTTTGATGTTTTTTGAGATAGCAATGCCTTTTTTAACCCACTGGGGTTGGCAATCACGCCGGTGTAATTCTAATATTAAACAAATACTCTCTGTTTAAGTAATTCGTATGAAACCAACACAGTTTCTTCAGCTTGTGTTGATTAGCACTAACCCACACACGCACAAGCTGTTCAAATTCAAATGATCCACGTGTAGGAACGCAAACGCCCTTATCACCTTTAAATAAAGAATCCGCGAGTTCAGCCTTGCTCTGCTTTTCATTGTGCTGTGCTGTTTACCTTGGATTTACCTCAGAATAATTAGAAGAACACGATTTGAGTATGAGAATGTTTAATGTTATAATGATAATAATAAAAATATTGTCTAATAATATTTTTTCAGTACAACAAAAGATGTGGAAATCACTCAATGCTCTTGACTGAATAGCTTTTGTAACTTTAATGATTAATCTTTATTTAATACAGTGAACGTTATATACAGTGTTATTTTACATTTGATTACTGTATTTAATTTCTGTACCTTAAAACTACTTTTAAATGCTTAAATAATTTGAAAAGCACTGTTTATTTTATTTAAATTTTTGCTCTTTGTATTTTTCTGCTGTTGCTTATAGTTTGATTATTAGGGGCCCAGCATTAAATGTGCACTTATTGTTCCCGTTCTTCTTATTATTCTTCCATTTCTCTTGCTGCTGCTTCTTCTGACAGGGCGTCTATGGCAGCCTAACGAACCGTTTACGGGAAAATTTTTTTTTTTTGGTTCGACATTCTGATATAGAACAGTCCCAACATTAAATACACCAATTTTGGTGTCTCTCTAACTCATTGCCTCTAGTGCCACCACCTGTCCAAAGTTTTACTCAAATGATGTTAATATCTTTTGAATCGCAAGGCCTATCAACAAAATTATTTTTTCCCTCCGATTCCTTAGCTTATGACGATGCGATCGCAACCTATGACGTCATTTTCCATGATAAAAATATGTACGCCATTTTGTCCAAAAACCATGGTGTGTTTCTTTTGTTCCTCATTGTTTAGCCTACTCATGATTGCTAATTATTATTATTATTATTATTTTTTTCGACCCCCTTTTCTTCCGGACTGTGGCTGTTGTAGGTTATAGTTATCAGACGCACATTACCTGTCATCATCACTGTCATCCTTTCTTGCCCTCTTTGCAAAAAAAAAGCTGCTTTTTTCAATGGTTTTATAGCTTTTTAAGATCCTTCTTTGCTAAGCCTGATAATTATTTTGGTATATTATAATGTCAATATTAAATTTTATTTTAAATAATAGGCTAATTTTCTACCATATACAATATAATAAAATTAGCAGCTAGCTAACGACAACTTGCTGTGTGCTTTCTGTTTTCACCTCAATCCAGTCTAAACTAAATTATTTTTATGGGTAATTTAATTTACTACACATTGTCAATATAAATAACCTGAAAATACTGTGGATTTTTAAGGCTAAATCTGACTGACTACTTTTGCTAAATGGGGTAAGCATACTTAGAACTAGTGTTGTCACGGTACCAAAATTTCAGTATTCGGTACCAATACCAGTTAAAATTCACGGTTCTCGGTACCAATTTCGGTACCAAAGCTTAGTTTAAATTTACATATATTTAAGTGTTTATCACGGTTACAAGTATGGAAACTGTACATTTGTATTATAAACACTTTAGAAAAAGATTAGATAAAATGACCTAAAATAAACAATAGTATACACTAACACATTTTTAAAGTTGTTTGTAAAGTTTTAATCCATTATTTATTTAATGCACAATGAATGAAGTGAACAAACATGAACAATCAGGTGTTTGTAATAAATAACATTTTCAAACATTAATTAATGTTGTAAAAATATATTTTTCACTCAATGTGTTGATAACTAAGTAATGTTGATGAATTGTACCTTTGTAGCATTACCATAAAACATGTTTTATTTGACTTGACTGTCCTTTTTATTTAATCTAAAACTGCATTCATATTTAATTTTAAAAAGGCTTTTTAAACCTGTTGAGTTATAAAGGCAAGAATACGTCTAGAACTGACACTGACATTAAATGACAATACTAATACCAGTAGTACTCTGGTGTCGGGTGGATACTACTGTGCTCATGTACTAGTAAAACTACCCCGAAAGCACTTTAGAGGCCGTTCACATGTCGCGCGTGTTTTTTAATTATATTTTTGCGCGTGCTTATTCTTTCCAAAGCGCTTGCTCTCACGCGGCGTCTGTCGTTGCTATGCAACGCCAGCGAGTTTTTATTATGAGCGCGCTTGAATCACGCCTATATTTGAAATTGCGAATTTGCATGTAATCGGCCTCTTATGGCAACGTGACATTAGCCTAATCCAAAATATTTCCATATGTGGCTCTTTCCTCCTTTCGTTTCAACAAGTGGATTCAGAGAGAGAGAGCCATATCAGCGTTATAAAGAGGACGCAACTGTGCACGTTTCAGACATCGCGTCTAGAACAGAACTGGATTAACCTGGTACTCGGTACCTAGAAAAGCTGGTACCGTAACATTTTTTTTTTTTTAGTACCGACTTGGTACCGAAGTACCGAGTTTTTTGACAACACTACTTAGAACACCTCTGAAATGAGAAAGGTGAGTAAATGATTTGTTACGCACCAAACCGCGACTTCTCGTGAGTTCAGTGTTGGACAGATCAGTTGTTTGAACCGATTCATTTTAATGAATGGTGAAAAGGAGTCATTAGGTAGTGAATTGGACATTAGCGGACGTGGATACGTTGTGTGCCAATCCCGGCTGTTAGGACATCGCACAAGATTAGTCAACACAGAAACACTGTAAAAAATCACTGAATAGGATTTTTTTTATGTCAGCTGTGAAATACTTGTCAGAGAAGAGGTGACTAAGATTTTTTTTATTATTTTTTTTTAGCACAACTCACACCTGGTAGTAATTCAGAAAAAAAAATGTATCTGTTCAAAAATTACAATACAGAAAAATACATGAGGTGAACTGGGCCTTTATCTTTTTTTGCCGTCGTTGCACATTTTTCTCAACTAATCATAGGTTCTGTATTAAATTCAGGGTTGTTTTTCTGAAGCTGCGGTCCTGGGGCCTCATGTATAAAACTTTGCGCAGATTTCTTCCTTAAAGTGTGCGTACGCACATAAGGCAGAATTTGCGTACGAACAAAAGTTTTCAGATTTATAAAACCATACGTACGCCAGAACCTGTGCAAAATTCAGTCAGCGGAAGAATGCGCGCACTTGCGTCTCCTCCCCGAAATAACCATATATGGAGATTACAACGCCTAGTTTTACTATGCATATCCTCATCCGCATATCATTTGCATATGATTATTCATCCACGTGATACCATGTTTAACGGTAAGACGTTAGTTAAATATGAAATGCGGATGTGCCGTCACATTATTACAAACATATATATATTTTTTAGTAGCCTATTTTTTTAGTAGCCTTGTTTTTGAATAAATAAATCAAATAGTGTTAAATACATTTCAGAGAAAGATTTTCTCAATCTTTTCCACTGGCCAAATAGTATTTTTAAATTGATTTACATTTTAATGGAAACAGATAGATCTTGTTGTGCATTATTTGCACGAAACCATTTTTTTTTTTCAGACAATCTGCTATTAGCTATCAGTTAAAACATTTAAACACAGCATGCCAGAGGAAAAAATGTTCAAAAGCATTGCATCCACAACAAATAGATCTATTTCTATTGAATATAGCCTACATTTTTTGCAACTTCTCAGTAATGATTTCATGTAGGGTAGTTTAAGTGTTTAACTTAAGTGCATATTTCATCTAAATGTTTATATCAGAAGTAAAATATAGTTTAAATCGTTCTTTTATTTATTTAAACTGTTATTGTGAACATGTACTGTATTTATGATTGGACTCATAATAAAGATTTACGGTTTTACTTCATCTGCCGTTAGATTATAGGCTATATGTGCGTCAGTTTCACTAAACGGCCCAACGCGCTCATGGCGCAGACATTTAAGAAGGGATGGATGTTTGCTTCAAGTGATGATAGGTTTGTGAAATTATATTTTTAATTATATTTCTGTAGATGTATAATTTTCTTTAGATTCTCTGTCTAATAGTGACCAAAAATACATTTAACTCCAGCTCACCATCAGTGTCGCCAAAACACATACTCTTGTAAAAGAGTGACACTTACGGTGCGCACTTATTTACACCAAGTTTATTTTTTTATAAATCCCGATATGTGTGTGGAAAAATGCGTACGCATATTTCTATGCCCATTTTGTGCGTACGCAACGTTTATACATCAGGGGCCGCCCCTGAAGTCTCACAAAAATTGTGCACAGCATGTCAACAAATGGCAAGGAATTAGGAATAGAGGTTGTTTTTGCAAAGATTTGCTATGCCTTCATTTTTCAAACAACTTCCAGATCGAAGAAGAATTGCAGGATGTGAAAATTACCAATGCACTTCTAGCATGCAGACAGATTTTTGTTCGTCACAGATATCTAAGGCCGCATTTACACTGTAGGTCTTTATGTCCAGTTCAGATTTGTTGACTATCGGATTTGTTTTTTTATATGGTATATGGTAGACGCAAATGCATGTATCTGATTCACATCCAATTTACTTCCACATGAATGAGGCCTGAAACTGATCCGAGAATATCGGAATTAATGTGCTTTTTTCCTGCTTACACGTGTGGGTCATTTCTGATCTGTGGTCTTTTATTTATTTATTATTTTTTACAGCATTATTGTTGATGGGATGATGTACCCACAGATATTGAAATAGCATTGTTTTTATTGTATCTTCTGCATTTGGGGGAAGAAAAAAAAACATGGAAGAGAAAAAAATTTATTGGTTAAAATCAAAACATGATTTATTTATTGACCCCTCATTTCACCAAGTTAACAGTTTGTGTTCTGTGTTTTCTTTCTGTCCAGACTGTAGAGACTCCTCCGCTGCTAGGTTCACATCGGAGCAAGAACTGATCACATGGTAAGCCAAGAAATAGCTTTCTTGTTCTTTACTTTTTGGTCAACAACAAGGCACCTTGAGTCCCGCACACACGTGGTCTCAGGATCATTGACGAGCTGTAATTGAATCATGGGATGCCTGAAGGTTAACTCTGACAGTGATTCCTATATTTCATGTCTAAAATAACCGAAATGTCTCCACTGTTTGTGGAAAAGTCATTTAGTTGAGCACAGCGATATTGTACCATATACTATACAGTTATAGCAGTATAGCAGTTGTAACACAGTATACGGTGCCATGTACTTTGCTGTTTAATTTATAAACAGTACCAGTTGATATTTCCACTTTCTAACATTTAGATTATCTTTGCCGTCATTTAACGCTCATTTAAACTCAGTCTTTAAAAACAATAATAATTTAATGATAATAATCATTAGCAAATCTCAAAATTATTTAATAACAAAATCAAATTTAATAAAATATACATTTTCTAAATGTTCTATATTTTATTTTTACTTGATCATTTAATTGACTTATTTAAAGTAACATTTAAACAACTGATTTCAGTTTTCAGTATTTATTTTAAATCTTAAGTAATATTTAAACAGTGATTTTCAGGTTATTTAGATATCTAACAGTAGTTTTCAGGTACAGAAATTAAATAAAGTAATCAAATGTAAAACAATATTGCATATAATCTTCACTGTATAAATTAAATAAAGATGACTAATTGTTAAAGTTACAAAAGCTATTCAGTCAAACATAAATTTTTCTCAAATTTAGCTTTTAAAAATATTGATTTTAGTGTTGAAAACGGTATGGAATCATCATGAAGATATGTCTGGGCTATTTGTGCATCGTTAATTACTGTTTATTTATATTGTTTCAGAAATCTTCTACTTGGTATGCGTTTCCTTAACAATATGATTTTGGAGCTTGCCATGTATAGTTTGAGAAATAATTATGCTTATTAATGCGAGTTCTTGAGCTAACTGAGTGCTTTTCACTTAAGGGTCAGCAGTTTTGACTGCCTTTTTTAAAGCTGATTTTTTTTTTTAAACCTGTAATTTAGTCTGGTAGTGTCAGTCCAACCTGTCAAATCAGGACCCCTTCAAGTCAGGACCACCCCTTCCCCCTAAACCCTTCACAAGAGTTGCAGTTGTCTGTTGACTATTCTCTGGGTAATTCCTCTTCAACAGGGTGTATTGTTTTAGGGATCAAGGTGCATGAGTTTGAGCACTTTCAAAACCAAGCTGCATTCTGAACTGCATTCTGAGCAGGATGGACTCAAATAAGTTCAACCAATGTACGCTAAAGCAAGTTTGGAAGTGTAATGGTTTATTCTTTTGGTCTTATTATGGTTCATTATGAAATCACTAAATTCTATGTTGAACCGCAATAAATGCTATGAGAGTGGCTAGTCTTGAGGTGGAGATTGGTTTGTCTCTAAGCTGTTGGAGAACGGATGAAAAAAGAGGCCTCTAATAAGCCTCTTAACTTCTGTATTTGTTTCAGGACTTTTACAACATGATGGACTAAGAAAAAATACTTTTGGACTGGCAGTGTGGATGATTCACAAGGCTTTTGCGTAGTATCATACCCATTTTTGGACATATTTGTCATGTGGTTCTCAGACGTTTATCTGAAAATATCTGAAAAGTAATGAAAGTCAAGCTTTGTGCTTTCAAAGCAAAGATTATGCATCTGTTTCGAGTTGTGAATGTGCAGCGTAGGATTGGAGCCAGAGGAGTTTGCTTTATTGTAGCCTGCATCCATCTTGTAATCAATGTCCACAATTTCAGGATTTGGGCTGTTCAACAATATTCAATTTCTATGTTTTGGCTTTGGGCAAAAAAGTACCCTGCATGGTTACTGCACCAGCTTTAGAAATCAAAACAAAGTTAGGCTTATCGGTGTCTGGGATGTTTCAACTGTTTAATCCTTTAGAGGTTTGACCATGAAAAGGGCACCTAGTTGATGCTTTAAGACTCACTGCCTTTATAAAAACAAAGCCTCATTTACTTTCTTTCACAGTTTGTTAAGTGAGAATTGTGACAATACTTAAAGGGATACTCCACCCAAAATGTCATTCTGTCATCATTTACTCGCCTTTAGGTTGTTGCAAACCTGTATGAGTTTCTTTCTTCAGCTGAACACAAAGGATGATATTTTGAAGAATGATTGAAACTTTGGCACCATTGACTTCCACAGTATTTTTTTCTCTACTATGGTAGTCAATCTTCCTTTGTTTTCAGCAGAAGAAAGAAACTCATACAGATTTGCAACAACTTGAGGCTAAGTAAATGATGACAGAATTTAAATTTGTGGGTGGAGTATCCCATTAACATGATTAAAACGCAGATACAATGCTTATTGCTGAATCCAGAACTGGCACTTAACAAGAAAACATCAACAAAACAATGTAAACCAAGTGCTGCTTTCAAGTAAAAAAAAAAAGTGTTGTAGGAACTGCAAAAATGTAATGAAATGGGCCTGTAATACCTATTAATGTAGTGTTTTTATACAAGTCTGATGTATTTATTATAGAGCTAAATGGTTAGTTCAATGGTTAGTGAAAATTCTGTCATCATTTTCTCACCCTCATGTTGTTCCAAACCCGTTAGACTTTCGTTCATCTTCAAAACACAAATTGATTTTGAAAAAATATATTTTTTTTTTCTTGTGATATGCTTCTAAATGAAATCTGAAGGATTTCTGTCTCTCCATTGACAGTGTCCACGCCGCTACCACTTAACTATAATTTGGCTGGTTTTGGGTTCTGTTGTCCAACGTGACCGATCGGGATGTGTTTTAACAGTTTTATATTTGACATGCAGTCTTAACATGGCTCATGGCATGAGAGTCAAAAACAGCTCAAGATGCAACACATCTGCCAAAAGAGAGGTTCACACTAACAGCGATTCACCGTGCCAACGCAACCGGATTTCATTCATTTTCAATGAGAGCTGGCAATTTCCAGGGGGAACAAGTGACCGCATTGAGTAGAGGTCAACTTCATGCAAATGAGTAGCGACTACTAATGGGAGCAGTTGGACTCCAAAGAAGTGTAGGACTAGTCGATCTCTGTCTGTGCAAATGTGTTATAGGGATTTGATTAGGGCTGCAACTAACGGACGATTAGCTTTTTCGGGTTTTGGCTTAAAATATGAACCAAAAAATATATGGCGCCCCCCAGTGTTCAGCTCTCAGGTTTCACTCTCTCGCTAGCCGTTATTACTAAGCCGTGTGACACTCTGCTCAATATTCCACTCTAATTGTCGCTCAGTTGCTCAAGGACCATGTGTACGCTCCACTCATGTACCGCTCATGCTCATCGGAAAAGCAAAATCTGCCTAAATGACGTGCAACATGAAATATCTCTATAGTAGACTTGTCTCTGTTTGCAATAGCCCTACTGTGCTGTAACATGGCGTGATATAGTCGTGCTGGGCAACGGATGATTCTACCCTCTCGTTCACTGACCGGCTCCGAGCTACGCTCTCCTTACATGCTATAATAATAGCTTTGTTGGACTATAAATTATTTGGATAGTTGGTCAAAAAATAAATCTGGATAATACATTTATAGTTAATATTAATATATTTTCCGTCAAATTTTAGTGTCATTTTCAGTAAAAGTGTTGCCAAAAAGCTCATTTAAAATTTAGAAATTATATAATTTAAAGTATCATTATTATTAATTTAAATAATTTTTAAAAAGCATTTTCGGTTTCAGCCCAGATTTTTAATTTCGGTGCATCCCTACTCATCAGGATTGTATTGTACAAACTGACACGCAACAATGTAAAGGACAGAGAAGAATCACAAAATGTGGACTAGCTAAAAAAAGTAAGAAAAAAACTGCATTCTCATTAGTTATTCTTTTGTCTGCCTTTTCAGCACAATCCCTGATTCATAGATGCTATCACCTCCCCAGATTATTTAGCATTAATGTCAAGGCAACCGCCATTTAGTGATGAATATGCAAACCTTAACCTTTGTGCCTGAGCTGTTGCGGCTCGATCTAAATCGCACTTGATTACTGCCTTTTTTTATCAGCCTGCTTCCTGTCTGATGTAAGATCCTCCAAACAATAGAGAAGGTGTTTGGCTTATCTAGCAGGTGCATCAACAGTTGTTAACGAACACCCCCCCTCATTACCTTATTTTAACTGATGGGGGAGGGGAAGAGTCTGTCGGAGCCTCCATCTTTTTTTAGGAAACAGCCTTCCATACTCCACTGAACTGTCACTTTGGTGTGTAGGAGTAAAGACTAACTGCTCTTTGAAAGGAAACCATGACATCTGTTTCCTTTCAGCTAGGTAGCATTGTGAAGATTGCCCAAAATGTTTTGTATGCTCAAGTATATGAAGTTTCAATTTCGGTGGCAGACTTTCTGAAGAAAGGGTGTTTTCTTTTAGCACGTTCTCAGTGTGAAACTAGGTCACCTGCTTGCCACTGTACCGCAAACAACAACCAGTTTCCGTTCACTAGATAAAAACAAACAAAAAGGTTACTAGTGTGTATTGATTAAAGTTATCAGTGGAAAGCAGATGCTGATATTAAGGGTCTGTCGGTTGAAGATTACACTCTGGTTTGTTCGGTAAAGTATTGGACACGGTATTGTAGGTTTAAACAAAGGTCTCGGCTTAAAAGCTTAGAATGAGAGAATAATTGCTCACCTGAGCTAAACCTGAGAATACAAGTTGCTATGGTGATTTGTTCCACTAAAATGTGATTCAACAGCGCGACATAATGTTACCAAGTTAATCCCACAGTTTGCATGATAACCTACTATAATCTTCTCTCTAACTGTCATTGATAGTAACCTGTTGTTTGGTTTAATGCTTTTGGCATCATCTGCTCTGACAATAGTTGACCTGAAAGAGAAAACTTGACTGTTGTGTGAGTAGTGTTGTCACAATTCCTTTTTGGTGTCTCACAGTACTATACCAGCTAAAGCATCACACAACATGAATTAATCGTGTGAATGTATCATGCATATTACTTTTCTGTTGTATTAATTATTTACATGTTGCACAAATATGTATTATTACTTATAATTTTACAGAGTAGTTCTGAATGCATTTCATGCATGTAATGCGTTTTGTAATTAAATTATTTTGAATTCTTGTGGACTGTTGTTTTAAACTATCTGGTGTTTGCTAGTCTTTAGAATTGGAATATAATATTTTGGGAATAATTAAAGGAAGCTTTTTTCCACCTCTGAAAAAAAAAAAGGCAATGACGAGTTTATATCTCACAATTTTGACTTTTTCCCATCAGAATTGCGTTGATATCTCGCATTTTTTACTTTTTAACTCACGATTGCAAGTTAAAAAATCGGAATTGTGAATTTTTTCATCAGAATTGGACTTAACTCGTAATTATGAACAAGCTAAGTTTTGTTAAAGACAGATTTGCACGTTATAAAATCAGAATTGCAGGATATAAACAGGATTATATCATATGTATCATAAGAGAGAAAAAAAGTTAGAACTGTGAGATAAAAGGTTGCAATTATGTTTTAAATGTTTTTATTCCATGAAGGAAGCAAGCTTTCATAATTACACAGCATTGCTTTGTAAAACTAAAATTCTGGCTGAAGTTTACTTCAATAGCGAATTTTCAATAACAAGTGTGAGTTTTACAATTACAAATAAACTCAAACCTCTCTGAAGTCCATCATACTCATCATGGGAAGTTCTTCACTTTTATATTCCACATGCACTACTACTATTTTTGGCTTGTATAGAGATGCATCAGATGGATATTTTTAGCAGTTTTGTCTCTTTGGTAAATTGTTTTTGCTATAAGATTAGGGCTGCACTATTGTGTTGCTTGTCAGTGAAGTATGGCTCTGTGATCAGTAGTAAATGTTGCTCCAACTGAAAGCCAGAGGACGAAACTCCAAATATGCCCCGCCACAGAAGTAGACAACATCTCATTCCAAGAAATCCCTCTATGGGCATTAGAGATGCAAATTATCGATTAATTCATTAATCGTTAGTTGATTGACCTTATCGATCGATTAACGATTAACTGATTTTTTTCAGTTAAGCGGCTATTTTCCTGAGAATGTAAATTTCTCACGGTATCCTGGCTGGACTATAGTCAGTTATAAAAGTATTTGAAATGAACATGATTTCTTAATGTCTAGTGACAAATCAGGGCCATTTTATGATTTTTTGAAATACATTTCTAAGCCTACATTTAATAATCTGTCTGGTAAACACTTATCCGAAAAAAAAGATTAGCAGCAGCTCTTATAATCCCCCTTGGTCTGAGAAAGGTAAAAGTAAGATTGCTAGACCTGGAAACTTCAGATATAGAACTGAACACAACTTAAATCATCCCAGAGGAAATTGACAAAATTAGAGGAGGGTTTCCCATAAGTTCATTTATTTGTGGCTGCCCGCCACAATATCAACGCTGACCGCCACATTGATTTTCGATATATTTTTTACTAAGCCTATTTAAAATCGAGTTTGATTGTAGACCGCCTTAGCTCTCACTAGCACTATAAAAAAAGTTATTAGCCAGCATGCAAGGAGCCTAGCTTATAAGGAGAACTAAGTTATTGTTAGAATACCGCTGGATTTTCGAGGTTAGCACGCTGGTAGTCCGCTCCGTTTTGACACCCTCATGTTTGGTTTCTTTTTTGCCACCAAGTTTGTGTCGGGTCTCTTGAGTGAGAATCTCGTGTCACGTTCACAATGTTCAATTAACCGACAAATAATTTAATTTAATTCTTGTCGACAATTAATCGATAATCAATTAACTGTTTACATTCCTAAGGGGACCATTCTATCGCTATCATTTTTTTGGACACGAGGTTCAGAAATGCTTTTCCTATCTGGAAAGATGTTTTTTTATGCCTGTTGGTTTTAACTTAAAAGTGACTCAAACTCACAGTGATGGCTTTCAGATGGAGTAGCATTTACTACTGATCACAGAGCCGTGCTTCACTGAAAAAAAATAATCGCAGCCAGTGCGATTTCATAATTGCACTAAGATGGTTTGGGCACGATTTAGGGTTAATTGCGATTAATCGTGCAGCCCTATTTAAGATGCTGTCAAATTAAAAGCAGTTATTTGAATTCCCACCTTGTTTCATTCTGTTGCACTTCATCTCTGCATTGGACTTAATGCAGTATATTGAGGCTTGGGCAATGCAATACTACTTTACCCTACTTACACTAATGCTGCGTTCATGTGCTATGGTAATTATGGTAAATACCAAAAGCCGACGTGGAAAATGCACATGAACACCCCCTCATGTGGTATTTACCACTGGGCAACTCGTAGAATATTTTGATGGACGAGTTTCCGAGATGAGAACCTTTGACCATTTCAAAATGGCGGAGAGCACCGCGAGAGTCGTGAATGGTAAACAAAAAAAAAGAGTTCTGTTATGGCAGTCTGACACATTTAAAAACAACGTGGTAAATTGAGCTTGCTGCTTTGAGTAGTGCATGTTTTGAGCCTAATGCAGCAGGCTGTATAAATTGTAATTGTATAAATAATGATAAATAAATAAATAAATTGTAAACTGTAAGTATTATGTGGTAGTTCATGTATCGATTGCTCAGAATTAGTTATTTAAAGTCCCTGTAAAGGTAATTCAACAAAAAAAATTCTAAACACATTATAAATGTTACAAATGTATTGCTAAAACATACTACAAAGACTGTGAACTGTGAAGTTCTGAAATACAGAGTTAGACCGTTCAACAGTTTTTCACCCTTGCTATTTTACGGATTTTTTGGGCGGGGCTAAAACAGGGCTCGATGACGCACTGGAGCCAAAGAGCTCGTGGACACGCCCCAACTTGATGACGCACGTTGGCTGATCCATAGACAGGGGCTGATCTCTCCCCTAACAATAGAGCACATTTGCATTTGCCACTCAATCGCGAGTTTACTGTCAGTACTATTAGTTACTGCAGTCTACAGTTTGCTAGCTTGCTATGCCTTTGACAAGGAAATGCATAGGCTACTACCTGGATGCGAATATGTACAAAACAGATCGGTGTCTTTATTTAAATTTCCTAAAAGCGATCACATCAAGAAGAGGTGGATTAATTTTGTGTAGAGCCAACCTTGAAGAGCTGAGGATCACCGACAGCAACACCCGCCTCTGTAGTGATCATTTTACACAGGATCGTTTTATAAACTTTCCTCAGACAACTGGCATTCACTGATAATCTGATGCTGCTGGTGAACGGGGCCGAAACGACTATCTCCCACCTCAGCGTTCATCCTCCCGTTCCGAGAGCAGTTTCACCTAATATCACCGTCGACAGCTTTCCCGCGAGTGGGTGTGGTTTCAGCGCAGCCAGGAGACACGCCCCCAGCGTTTGAGAACATAGATAACTGCTGATTTTTTTCAAGATTTTGATGACTTATTTTATGTACTTGCCGGCTTTTTTTATCATTCAAATTTGGCTGGGTGGCTAATATTAAATTTTTCTGTGGTATGACAGACTCAGAACACATACTTAATTTTGACTTTACAGGGACTTTAAATGTTTCCAATGAATTGGATTTTCCACAAATACTTTCACATTTTATATGAATTGTCAATGTAAATGAACCGATTGCAACCTGAATTAATCCCAGAGTTGGTTTTTAACATTTTGGCCATCCCTTTTCTCTCCAATCGGACATTCTTTGCCTAACACTGTAGCGACACCTGCTACTTTGCTTAGCAAGCGCATGCCAATAATCTGAGCTAATTGGAATGTACGCTGCTCTGGAAAACAGATAGAAGCAGCAGGTGCAACAGCACAAAGAAGTCTCAGAAACCCACGGGACATGGACTGGGAGCAGGCTGCCCGAAGGAAGTAGTATCCACCCATTTCTGTTCAAAATTAAACTTCGTAGACAAGAGACCTCTGAAACCCGCCAATAGCTGTAACTTAACAGCAATGCCATGTCAATACATGCGTTTCATTGCTTGGCTTTGGAAACTAACACATGCTCCCTTTAAAAGTTACAGCACACTCAGGGTGAGCCCAAGATGGTGATTCATGAATGCAGAAATTAATTCCAGACACAGGCATAATCTGCACCTGGGAAAACTGCCCTGGATTTTTTTTTTTTTTTTTTTTACTTTTAAGCCTGATTTAGCTGTGGGTATGTGGCAGAGTAAGTTTTCAAGTTTTCGACCATACAGACACCTTGTTTCGGTGAGGTGGCGGCGAGTTTTCTTGATGATGAAATACACCTTTTTTATGCTTTTAATTTGTTTATTCTCTTGCCAAAACCATTTGACAGGGCACTAAAAAAAATTCAGTTTACCTTAAGGTTATCTTAGTCCTTTAATAATTGGGAATGTGATCTTTTTTTATTCTTTTGATGCATTGCAAATTAGTGTGTGTGTGTGTGTGTGTGTGTCAATCTAAACAATGATGAATGTAGGTTAAAAGTCAAAAGCTATGTAGGGCAAAACAATTCTGTTTTTTTTTGTATTATGTCAACCCAACAGTGGTGGAACGCGCTTAGGTGGCCCCTTACCTTAAAGTTTAAAATGTCAAAAATGTTCTTTAGTGGTGGCGGATGAACACAGTCATTCTCACACACACACACACTGCCCTACTCATGTGAACTGCGAGCCCAGTACTGACAATAAATCCAAAATAAATGCAAAAAAATATTTTAATATGAACTTGTACTATTAATTTACATACAGTATGAAATTGTTTTGTTCCGTCTATTGCTTTTGTTATCACCGTCAATTGGATTCAATTGCACATTTAAATATAGTTGTCAGTTGAGAAACTTTGCAGTGTGCAGTTAGCTGCATGAAAAATATATATTACATACAGAAAGCGAGCAAAGATTGCTGCCCTTTATAATCACTGCAGCAGTCAATTACAATGTGCGGTACACAAACGCTGCACTCTTGCATGAATGTCTGTTATAATCAATGAAGCTGCTTTACTGTGCAATAAATCTCTTATTGACATTGTTTTTGTACTTTGTTGAATATAATGAAAGGATTTGCGAGCACAAAGAACTCTGAACTCTAAATTCTGCCGTTTTGAGCAGATTCTGACTAATTTATATCAGATTGGCCATTGTGTTCACACACACAGTTGGCTAAATTAAAGGCACACACATTCATTTTGGTGGCTGCAAGCATTATTTCATTGCTGGAAAAACACTGGTTATATTATCTACATAGTAATTAGGGTTGGGTATGGGCTCTATGCACGGCGGTATTTCCGGTGAAGGATTAAGGATGCTCGATAACTTCCGCCGATCGCAGAGTCCAATGCAATACCGAGAATTTATATTGAATTTTATACCCCATGGTTATAATAAAGAAACGTTAGTCACAAAAACAGATAAAACAGACACCCCTCGTTGTGTTTATGCTTCTTTTTAAAGTTATATTAAATAAACATAACTATATATAAAATTACATCTAAACGTGTACGTTTCGTTTCAAAGACGGGAGGACAGTAAATTTTGAAGACTCTGCCATAATCCCGTTTTCCTCGGTTCTCCTCCGCTTAAATCTCCACAACCGGAAATAGACGAGCATCCTTGCGTCAAATGCGGAACTTATGCGTGCATATAGCCCATTGTTTGAATTTGAACGATTCTGATTCCGATTCCTTGTTTCGATTCCGGTTCCTAACGATTCTCGATTCCGATTCTTTTAAGAGGGAGGGTCAAAAAAGTTTAGCTAACCTTGCTAACCAAAGGTTTTTCTGAAGGAAATAATACTTTCTGAAGGAAATACTCCTTCTGTCACAAATTTTGCATTTTGCCGAGATTTCGTTTTTTTTTGGAAAAGTGAAGCCACACTTTGGACCGCCGACGAAGCTATTCATATTCGACTCGCGCGATTATGCCAACACTTCCGGTAGACGCTTCTTTCGTTGGTGTTGTTCAGCGGTTTCTTCTTCCGCTCGGCGGACTATGAATATCGAAACTAGGAATCGAAATTTTAACTTTTGAACGATTCCGGGAAAAACGAAAAGTTAGTCCCGGTTCCAATCGATACTCGATTCTCGATACCCAACCCTAATAGTAATGCTGACAGTTACTCATACATTTGTGAAATAAACCTGTTTTAAAGTCAGTCGGCTTTTAGCCTGTTGTCCAAATATAAAACGCAGAGTGTGGACGGTTCATTTCGAAGAAAGACATTCCTTCTGGTATGTTTGTCTTGAAAAATGTAAGTGCCATCACAAAGAAGATTACTGGGAGACTTTGATATCTATTGGACATTTTAAGCAAGTCCATAGAGACACTCATTCAGGCTGTTGCATTACTCTGGAGAGTAATGTGTCTAAGTCCACAAACATGCTTTCATTGACCTCAGACAGATTGGTTTAATTGAAGCATACATTGCAGGTGAAGTCCAGATGCTTGAAAAATTCTGCTTCATTCAACCTTTTCTGTAATGTTATTGCAGGTGCTGAAACACTTGGGTTGGATCCTTAAAAAGCGTTTGCCTTGTGGAAATAGAGCTGATAGTGTGGTGAGTATAAATGCATATTGGTGCTAAGATGGCTTTTTTTTCCTCCTTAAGGAAAATGGAAAAACTTTTTGAGCTGCACTCTGTTTAAAAGTACATGGAAAAAGTTACAGGTGTTTCAGAAACTGTTTTTGAGCAGGAGAATTCAGAACAGACTGTTCTCTACTACTATGTTTTGTTTGCACCTTGTAAGCCTGTTGACATTTCATGACGGCTTCCTCAACAATGATCACCTTGGTTAGATTCGTAGTACTTGCAGTTTAGTGAGAATCCTGACTCTGTGTGAATGTAGAATTCAAATCAAAGCGTTATTCTGGCAAATGGATGGACAGTCAAACTAGACTTCACATTTAACAAACACTATATACACTACTGTCCAAATTTTGTTTTAGCAATCTTTGATTAAATAGAACATTTAAAAGAACATAGGGGTGTAATGATTCATTTCTCAATGCAGCGATTAAAAATCCATTTGGATAATCTTATAAATGCATTTTAAAAATGCAGTATCAAATTGAATCTTACTCTGAAAAGTCTCAAAAATGTATGATTCGTGAATTGCGAGTGGCACCCTTAAAAAACACCTACTTTTTTAAATGGAAATCTTTTGTAACAATGTAAATTCCTTATTTTCACTTGTATACAATTTAATAGTTCCTTGCTGAATAAAAGTAGCCTATTAATTTCACCAATCAAGCATGTATTCAACAATTGAATATTCTTTATTCTCTTCGTAATTTCCTGACAAAGTGAGGAAGCTGCTTAGAAAAGGATTAGAAGTTGTATTTCCCCCTTTCATCATCAAAAAGGGTTCTAAAACAGTCCAAAGCAGGATCTATTATTGCTTGTAGCAGAACAATTTAAAAGTTAAGCACTCAAATGCTATCGAACTAATTATCAGCACTCTTTGAATGCAAAGCTGTTTTTTTTTATCATTTTCACATACTACTATTCTTTATCGATTTGTACGAGTTCTGTGTTGAAGTCATAAAAACGTTGTTAAAAAACTATTTAAAAATTATAACCGATTCCAGTTGGCTTCTATCATGATTAATTGACTGATACACCACAGATCCAGAAAGCCAAATTTCCCACTAATATTTATTTCCCCCAACTATTGTCTTATGCGCAAGAGTGTCAGCAGATCATAAACTTAGATGGTGCCTTGGATTTAATTGTTAAATGCAACAATCTGCTTTTTATAATGGGCCAAAGGTGATAATTTTATCCCAAGTTGCCTTTGTCGGTCACTGTTACGATAAGAAGCTTTTGTTAGTTTTTAAATCGCAACCACTAATGCTAATGCACTCAAATCAGAACAATGAATGAGTCTGTGTGTACTGGCACTCTGGCTATAGTAAGTGATTTTGGCAGGTGGTGATATGATGTAACCCTTCGGAACTGTTCCAACCAGATCATGTTCCAGCAGACCTTTAGGCAGTGCCTGTCCCACATTCACCAGAAACAGCCCATTCGAGTTTCAACATGTATAAAAACACACACCAACAGAAGCAGAATCCGGTCAAAGGGGAGATTGCTCTCTAGTTCTTCTACCACTGTAGATAACAACCCCTTCCTGTTAACCAGGTCTCCACAGACCTTGAATATGTTACTCATTAGTCATTTCTGCTGTCTGAGTCGCGGTATAGAGTTCCTGGAAACACTGTCAGTGCACTCGGTTCACATACAGATGAATAACTCTTGTATCTGACCAGGGGTGGTTAAATGAATCAGGTATTGATTATTGGCTTTCTCTCTGAGCTGTGATCCAGTGTTGATGACAGTCATTTTTTTTGCTCGGTCAGTTCTCAGTCTCTACCCACTGTGGTTTGTCACATACTGTTTTTTCTGCATCCTTATAGTTAAGTCATATATTTTTAGGATAGCATCTTGCAGTTGATGGAGATTTCTGGGATGCACATCCAGAGCACAAAGCTCCCGTTCCACCACATCCCAAAGATGCTCTATTGAGTTGAGACCTGGTGACTGTGGGTGACCATTTTAGTACAGTGAACTCATTGTCATGTTCAAGAAACCAATTTGAAATGATTCGAGCTTTGTGACATGGTGCATTATCCTGCTGGAAGTAGCCATCAGAGGACATGTTGGCCATAAAGGGATGGACATGGTCAGAAACAATGCTCAGGCTGTGGCATTTAAGTGACGCCCAATTGGCACTAAGGGGCCTAAAGTGTGCCAAGAAAACATCCCCCTCACCATTACACCACCACTACCAGCCTGCACAGTGGTAACAAGGCATGATGGATCCATGTTTTCATTCTGTTTACTCCAAATTCTGACTCTACCATCTGAATGTCTCAACAGAAATCGAGACTCATCAGACCAGGCAACATTTTTCCAGTCTTCAACTGTTCAATTTTGGTGAGCTCTTGCAAATTGTAGCCTCTTTCCTATTTGTAGTGGAGATGATTGGTACCCGGTGGGATCTAGAGGGTGACACGGGAGGGATTTTCAAACCTCTCCCGTCCCACTCCCACAAAAAAATCCGGTCCTGTCCCAATCCCACGAAAAAACATCCAATCCCGTCCCATTCCCCAGAAGAATAACTCCTATTTCCTACCACTGTTTTTTTTTTTTTTTTGACAGGAATCTGTCAGTTACAGTAAAAAAAGTAAAACTGGGACGTTTGGATGACACGTGCACTCGCAAGGTCTCTCGCTCGCTTTCCCTCTCTGCCATGTGTGCGCTTGCATGCGCTAGGCGGTTTGAAGCACAATCTCTGTCTCGCTCGCTCTGCTCGCTCTAGATTCCGAGAGAATTTAACTAATTTGCGGCATAACTACTTGATCACAAGTGGCTCAACAGGTAGATAAATAGGTAGATGTATAAAAAAACTCATCTTCCAGGCATTTGACGGACCAGGTTGACACTTCAGCATGAGAAATCGGAGGTGTGGCGTGTGAGCGTGTGAAACCAATCAAATGCGGGTGTCTCACGGCCAATATGCATGGGAGTTGGCAGCTATGTATATTACAGCCACCAACTGGAACGGGTGTGTGGAGCATGTCATTTACTTTACCTGCGTAATCAAAGCAAACAGGAGAGCATAGAACGGGGCAAATAGAATTTAGTTCAAAATGTATTTATAGAAACTGTATATTTATATATAAAGTTGGGTATCATAGTTTTATTACGATTCCCGGTCCCGCCTACTCCCGCTGACATTTTTTCCTTTCCCTTCCCAATTCCTTGATGCATAGTGATTTTGTTTCCCATCCCGCGGGATTCTCGGAAAAATGTCAGCGTTTAGTGGGGTCTTCTGCTGTTGTAGCCCATCCTCCTCAAGGTTGTGCGTGTTGTGGCTTCACAAAAGCTTTGCTGCATACCTCGGTTGTAACGAGTGGTTATTTCAGTCAAAAGTTGCTCTTCTATCTGCTTGAATCAGTCGGCCCATTCTCCTCTGACCTCTAGCATCAACGACATTTTCACCCACAGGACTGCCGCATACTGGATGTGTTTTTCCCTTTTCACACCATTCTTTGTAAATCCTAGAAATGGTTGTGCGTGAAAATCCCAGTAACTGAGCAGATTGTGAAATACTTACCAACAACCATGCCATGCTCAAAATTGCTTAAATCACCTTTCTTTCCCATTCTGACATTAAGTTTGGAGTTCAGGAGATTGTCTTGACCAGGACCACACCCCTAAATGTATTTTAATCGCTAAATCAGTGTTTCAACTGTGGAAATAAGTCAGTAAAATTTGTAAACAATGTCATGTAACGTCACATTTACCTCAGAAAAAAACATATCCAGTGACCATAAACTCGTTAGTCAGCTAGAAAAATTAACTCTAGAGAGGAGCATTTTGCTAAATATATGCACCATATTACATATTCATTATAATTTGTAATGTTCTTCAATGTTTGATGCATGTCTGAATAAATCTCGCAAGTTTTTATGACGGCCACCATTTAAATGTTTATATTTCATATAATTTTATTATTATAAAAATAAATGAGTGTAATTTAAATGTTTGTATACAAATCAGTATATAATTACCAATATTATTATAGGCTAATAAAGCCTAGAAGGCTACAACTGTATCCGATATAGTTTACAGCATTAGTTAAGAGATTTGTTTTCCTTGAGAAATATTGCTATGCATTGTACCTGATATCCAAAATAAAAAATGTTGCATCAAACCGAATTGGAATCTAATCGAATTGCAAGCTTGTGAATCAAAATCGAATCGAATTGTGAAATTTGTGTCAATACCCAGCCTTAATTTATATCAATATTAAGCACATTTTCTGGACCGGATTTGTGAGATGATCCCTTGAGGTGTGCGTTGCATTCCTCTTTTCACTTGGCTCATAACACATTTGTCCTTCAGCATGTACATTAATACCTCACCTTTGGTCTAACATGGTGTTCAATTTAGTGACTCGTAAAAAATGCTGTGTAGGCTTTATCTGGCTTACTCATAGTTTAGCTCTGTATCTGCAGGCAATCAGGCCATATTAAGTGTCACTCGTGCTTCAGCACATGAAATTAGCCCTCGGGATAATTCAGTTAAAGGGTGGGAACATTGGTTTTCACATAGATTCAAAAACAACATGCTCATGACTACACGTCAGTGGCTCAGTGGTTCAGGTAGGTTGTCGAAAAACCGGAAGGTTGGTGTTTCAATCCCCGGTTCCACCTGACCAAGTGTCGCGGTGTCCATGACATTTAACACCAGCTGCTCCCGACGAGCTGGAATGGCGCCTTGCATGGCTGACACAGCCGTCGGTGTATGAATGAGTGAATTAATGGGTGAATGTGAGGCAATACTAACAAGCAACAGAATTATAGATAATTATTCTCACTTTCCTTTTTTTTCAAGTTTAATCTATTCTAGAAAGGAGCTGGTATTATTTGTAACCAATTTCCTTTGAAATGCTTTTTTTTTTTTTAAAACACAAGTCACATTGTTCTCTGTTTAGCATGTCATTTAAAAAGACTTCTCAGAGGAGGGCAAAAACGTTACGCAAACCCCATGGTCCTCCAGCAAATCCAGGCAGTTTAGGTCTTGTCCTTATATTATCCATTCTTCTTGTCCTCTGTCAAGTCCTGGTTTGGAGCAGCACGTTGCCTCCCTTCCGAGCGACTCCCATCTGTGCGTCAAAGATAAAATCATTGATATGATAGTCAACATTTCATTACAAAAATGCAGTGAAAATCCGCCTGGTGACCGCAACGTTCAGAAGCAATGTCACAATATATGCTGATAACCTTCTGTGAAATGTCCTTTCACCTACAAACTTTATTGTTTTCAAATGTTGCCATGTGGTGTGTGCTCTAGATTTAACAGTGTCTATGAATCCTTGAAGGATTTCAATTTCATGTTAAACAAACTGGAGGCGTAAAAAGATCAGATATTTTAAACTTCACAAAAAGGGTTTATAGATGTCTCAAAATTGTCATGTATTTTCAAATTGAGTCAAATTTTAAGTAAAGATGCAAGCTGCATTTAAATGCCATCGTTTAACCTTATTCTACCTATTTATACCTACATTATTCAAACTTCATTTTGGATAAGAATATGTTTAAATGTTATAAACATATTTTACACCATAATGTGAAAAATTATTTTTGCTTATTCAAAAGAAACAAGAAATGATATTTTGCCTACTAAAATTTAGCGATGTTTCAAAAACCAATTTTGACGGATGAAATATGACTCGACAGTTGTCTGTCAGCACTTGCCTTGTTTTTTGTTGCTTGTAAAGGAGAATCATCTTTCACCTACTTAAACAGTGTTGGTTCAGAGAAGTTGCAGAGTGACTTTGATCCAGCTTTATTGGAACTGAAACAAAGTTTAATGATCCCACAGTGCCAGTGGTTATTCGCTTTACAGGAGTTGGACTGGAAGTTACAATACATTATCCTTTCCCAGTTTAATGTACAGAGATGACTAGATGCAAGACAGCCGTGGGCTGAAGAGTGTCAAAACTGTGGCGTTGTAACTGAAGGATCCACAACTGCAGACCAATGTTATTTGCAGGACAGCGGTTAAAAGATCCTTAAAAGAGCGCACTATGAGGCCTGCGGCAGATGTGTACTTGTTTGACCAACGCAAGTGGGATCCTGCTTTAAGACACTTTACACAAAAGAGGAAGTGATCCATTTATGGCGTGTCATATTTCCCCCACCCCAGCATGTTCAGACAGACACTGATGGATCCAGATCTCAAAGTAGGTCAGGTGAGGTGACGCGTTAATCTCCCTGGTCCAAGTTGATTTGATTTCCCGCCCTTCGGAGAGTTAGTTGCATCACAACACAACAGTTTAGGCCAGCATCTGTCTTAATGTCTTGTGGCAGCATTCACTAGCGTGTGGCAACGGCCATTGTTCCTGCCGGATTGATTGGGTTGCTTTGCCTTTGAACTCGACCTGATTGTTCAATGCTGACGGAGGGATGTGAGCCATATGCTGATTTCTCCAAAAGCGTCTGGTGAAAATGGTGTTGACATAATTGCTTTGAAAAGAGGAAGAAAAATGGCACAATTGTCTGGATGTGGGGTGGCGAAAGCACGTCTGCTTCAGAGCTCTTCTGTTACCTTGCCTTGTTTTACAAATAGCAGAGTGCTTCACATTTCAGGAGAAAACTGTAGTTGATAGCGTAGATGGAATTTTTGACAATAACATGGCTAGACAAATAGTATAAAACATGTAAAAGGTTATATTGTTTACTTGGTGTGCATTTTGATTTGAAAATGTATTCATTAATTCATTCTGAAGATTGCTCTGTAAATATGAAGCAATGTTTGAAGCAATTAACTTTCACATCTATAGTATTTAATATTTATATTGGCGTTTAACTATTTTACAATCATCTGAATTATTATTTTATTATTTTTTTTGTATTTATTTATTTTTTGATAAAATTACATTAAATGTGAAACAATTTTTAAGGTTCAAAGTTAAGGGTACATAACATTTATTATCATTTTTAATATTTTGTTAACCAATAACATTAATTCCCAGTATCAATTTTAGCTACTAGCATGCTATAATATAAATGTCTTGAATTATTAAATATAAACATTAATAATAATATAAATAACAATGTGTAACACTTAAGTGTTGCTAAAATATTGAGATGGTTAAATATTCATATTTTTGGAATCAAATGCTGACATTTTAGAATTATTTTTTAGATCCAATGTTTGACACCGCAGCATTGGATCAAGAATTAACAGGAGTTTGGGGAAGGACTATCTCACGGTCTTTCTAATATGCTGTGATTTTGACTGAATTTTAAGAGTGATGATTTACATTACACTCGTCCAAGCTATTTATCTCTCTGTAATATTGCTTAGAGTCAAATTTTAATGCTTAGGCTTTTGGGATATTTTCCTTTTTGTTTAAGTGGTGGACGATGAGCATTGACCATTGGACGCAAATTCCTGAAGACACTCTTTGCAGTCAGTGTTACACTAGAACACAAGCTCTCCAGGCCTTAAGAGGTTTGAGAGGATCAAGTTCACTGTTGTCAAGGGAGTCGTGTGAAAAGCCCAACGCACCACTGCCAAACACTCTCTCACACACACACTTACACCGAAAGGTGTAATCAGCCTCTTCTGTAGTTTACAGTTGTGTAGATTTTCAGTGTACTGGACTGCCCTCAACTAAAGATTGTTCTAGACGACTAGTAGTCGTTCATTTAAGCGATTAGTCGACTAATCGAGCATTTAAATTAATAAGCCATTAATCATAATGACCTTTTAATTGTCTATATAAAATTCATGCCTAATCAGCACCCAAACCCACACATAAAGCTTGCCACAGTGCACCGTCAAATATAATGATTATGAGTGTGTCGTGAAAAAAACAAAAAACAGAAGGAGACTGTTTAAACCTTTAATAATTTATTGGTAATGTGTTTTCGGCCGCAGATATTAAAGGACAAGTTTGGTATTTTACCATTGAAGCCCTGTTTTAAAATCGTTTTTGATGGAATAGAATGGTTAAGATTGTTTTTTAGACAAATGCTGCTGTCCTGAGAATTTTCAAATTCTGTGGTTGGATTCCACCCCCCAACCTTCACAATGGTTGCATAGATGCACTGGAACAATTCTTTATAAAACGCATAAAACTTTAGTTTACAAAGACGTGAAACTCACCGAGTGGTCTGGGGTGTTCACTGATATGCTCACACAAAAATTGCTGCAAAAGATGCTTTCCAACAGGTTTTATCATAGTTTTTTGTTCAACTCCATTGACTTGCATTGTATGTTCTGTAATGTACGGTACTACTCCGCCACCGGAAATGGAAATGAGGTTGTTTGTATTCTTTCTGTAGTCTTATGCAGTCGCGGTATCGTAGGCTACACTATACACTATAAGTTTCCGAGGGGCGCTCCTGTAAAAAAATAAAGTGGGTGGATCTTCCGCTAAGGCGGCGGAAGTAGCATTCCAATGTTATTTTGTGTGTTAGTTAGCGAAGAGGCTAGCTGTTTTTCGGAGAATTATTTTACTATTTAAAGACGCAAATCTTTATGAGAGATGTCGTTACGGAGCTCATGGACAACATGTGCTGTTCGTGGTTGTATGTACTGTATAACCGGACTAAACTAAAATCAGTGTTCCTGCCAACGACTGTAGTTTCCATCACCTCCCAAAAGACGACGAATCTTCCTGTGTACATTTGTTTAAATTCTTAATATTCTATAAACTCTATCAGCATGTGTTTGGCCGTTCGCTACTGATGTTGCACCTAAACTCAGGATCAAAGCCTGAGTTGACAGAATACCAAATGTGCCAGTTAATGTATTCAAGTAGCACATTCATTTATAATTTTGAATAAACTCCAAAGCACAATGACTAAGTGTCTTTTTTATTTTAATTGTTTGTCAGCTCACTGTCGCCATGCCTTGATGAGTATTGATTATTAATAATGTTATTATAATACTCCCAACCAACTAACGCAGCAGAAAATCGACTGACATCAGAATTTTGGTCGAACCAGAATGCATCGACAATGAATCAACTGGGATAGTACAGCCCTACACAACACTGTTAGTAAAGTCGGTTGCAACTTCAGGTTCACAGGGACTTTATGTAGATGTTAATATATGTGAATTAATAATTGCATCTTGACAAATAACTTCAAAACGTTTTGGTTGCACACTATTTTTGTTAATTACATTTTTTACAAACATGTTTTAAGACTCACTAAATATATTTTAAAATTGCATTGTTAATGTTTATATTTAAGTAAATTACTTTTTTTAATTAAACTGTTCTGAAAATATTTTTACTTGGCTACACTACATGACATTTTTAGACTTAGTATTAGTTTTTGTTTTTATTTTCTTTTGAGGAGCATAAGAACAGATTATGTTATTTGCCACTTCTAGAGCAGCAGGGAAATGACTTTGAAAATGACGAAACCGTTTTCGATTTGTAAATTGCCGTGTGTGCCCTTCTTTGACATTATTGCTATAAAGTGGCCTGTTATCAGTCTGTAAAGCGATAGCCGTCTGTCACACCTTTCACCCAAACCAGTTAAACAGTGTTTCCTCTCAGACTTCCCCCTCAGCCTTGAATAACTCCGTACAAACTCTCTCACCCCGAGTGCTGGCGCTCCACTGTTACGCAACACACACGGCCTTTGATTATACAATGAAGATTACTCTACACACTAAGCATCCCCCAGCACACCAAAATGTCGTCCAAGGCAGAGGACATATCACGATATTTGCATTCCTGAGGGCGCTTTACGAGGCGCAGATTGCGGTACATCTCATGGAGAGATCCCTGATTGCCGTGACCCGTTTCAATAAAAGCTCTTTCTGTGTCATGTGTGTGAGGGAATTTCCCCACCTGTGGTTTCTTTACTTGCACTAATGTTGCGGACTGTAAATGCCTGGAGTTCAATGCCTGATTTATTGAAAGGTAGCGGTCCTCCTCGTTATCGACGCGGCAGCTCGATTATATAGATGAGCACTCTGCACTGTTGCAGGGATTTAATTTGGCTATGCTTTGAGATAAAAACATCGATTCGGTGGCGCCGATTGGTCTGATTTGATTGGATGCTGCAGTATCTCTGTTATCTGATTGGCTTTGACACACTAGCTTTTGATGATGCTCCTATTTGCATACTTTTGCATCATTTATGAGAAGAGCGCAAGGCAGGCGACTGAGAAGTTCAGCCAGCTAATTGAGCGTTCATCAGCAAGCTAAATGTCTCCAAAACAAGCTGTAGTCGGTTTAGAAGAGAACAGGTGTTACATCACATGACGGGACAGTCTAGAAATAGAACAAAATGTCATTGCTCAAAAATGATCACAAGAAAAAACCCTGAGATGATGAAAACCATCCATCTTGCAAACAAACCACATCTATAGAGCGACGGGGAAATACTTTCCACTTCACTTCTCCGTATAAATGAGGATGTGATGGAATGGCGGACACAGAGGTCGTGAGGAAATGGGTCACTTTTCAGAATTAGCTTGTGGTTACGCAGTGTTTCGGTGTGATACTGAAAATGTTTGTGCTCAGTGATGCTCTTTTCTGGAGGAAGTCCAATGCTGAGCGGACATTTTGAAATTGTGGTTTAATGTACTGTATTATTTGAATAAAACCACCCTAACTTGTACGCTATTTAGCAAGTGTAGCAGTGTCCTTGAGAAATATGCCCCCCCCCCCCCCCCTTCTTTTATGTTGTTGCTTTAAAATCACAATAAAGTGCAAATGTTGGTCCTTGCACAGTTAAATTGAGTGTCAAATCTAGGTCAGGTTAATTTCAAGTAAATGTTCCTGTGCTACAAAATTAAACACGTCTGTAAGTGTAAACTGACATCTTGACAGCTCTGTAATGCCAGTCACAATGAATCCAAGTGTCAAACTCAAGTAAACAAAGGTATTTTGTAGTAGCCCTCATGTAAACATTTTCAGTGGCAGATGTTTTTACTGCTCTGCAGGTTTGGTGCAGCAGCGCCCCCACAGTGCAATGGCTACTTTAGGTACTACGACTTGTTATTCAGTCATGCAGGACTGTGAAGCCCTTGGTAACCTCTGGCAGCAATAGTACACATTCAGGTTCTGCTGACAAAGAGAGCTTTTACCCCCTAATTTCACTGTAAAAGAGGGTTCATTTTATATTTACTCTTGACTGGAAGGCAGAAAGCCTGGCAATATGCATACCTCTTATGTTGTCATTTTAGTGTCATTCTGTAAGATCGCTTTCTGATGTTGTTTTTGTCCTTTCTCTCTCAGGCTTGTGTCCTGTGTGCTGACCTCATGGTGTAAGCAGGTGTGAAGATGAGTATTAGCAGCGATGAGGTCAACTTCCTGGTGTATAGATACCTGCAGGAGTCAGGTAAGTGCTGCTTAAATAAAACATCCCAAAACTGTATCCAAACTTACAGCTTCTTACCATTATGACAGCTGATAACAACCAGGAGGCTGTTAATACTACCAAAATATCACAAAGAAAGTAATAATCGAAACAGTCCCCATCTTTTAAATCCACATGATGGCTCTTTTGTGGCATTAATTGCATAACAAATTTTTTCATAAATTTGTGTATTAAGTGGGAAAAGCAACATCAGAATTCATATATTTTTCATATACTGGTGAACTATTCCTTTTACTCTTTATTGCAGATCACTTGTGTATCTGTCATCAGCATTGATTACAGTAGAACACTAGGATTGTTCACAGTCAGGGCGTTGTTTAAGGGAGTGCACATGATACCCTCCGCTGGAGAGAAAGTTGATCCAGCAAGCGTCACACTGAAGTGTTTATC